>CM041781.1:54464124-54486258 GCA_023374045.1 Limonium bicolor
GGCCACGCTAGTGACCTTGGAGAGGTCACTTAATCCAGAAGCCTCTAGACCTTCCAAGTAAGCATCAATTACAGCCTCATATCTTGAGAGAGAGAAAATAAGCTGCAATAGTGATTTTGAAAAAGAGATCTTAGGCCTCGTTCTCAAATTTAATAAAAGAAGCTGGGGTAGATTATGATTCATTCAAAACGCTCCTCATACTAACGTTTCCAAAGAATCTACCCTTGAAGATTTTAAACTTCTGAAAATGAATGGTGATGATTGAAATGATGGGTCCCACTTATACCCAATAATCTTCACTCCCTCCTACAATCTTGTTTGAGAACGAGCCCTTAGTCACATATAACATGAAACAGCTGAGAGACCCGAGCATGTACCAACTAACTCACTCAGACACAGGATAACAAGACAACAGAAGATGAGAGTGAGCTTTAACTTACCGTTACATTAACGCTGATGCCATTTGCGATGGTTTCCTGAATGGAAGGAATGCAGGGCGCAGTGGCTGGGATTTTTATGTACACATTGCGGCGATCCACCACTTTGTGAAGCCATTTCGCAGCCTCAACGGTACCTTGTGTATCATCCGCAAGTCTGGGCGAAACTTCAACTGAAACATAGCCATCAGCAGCATTGGTTTGATCATAAACTGGCTCAAAAAGTCTGCAGGCATCTTGAATATCCTTGATCACTAATTCCCAATACGCAGCCTCAATGTCTTTCCCAGACTGAATAAGCTCCCTGCAAGTTCAGGCAGTTCATCATACTGTGGATACAAACTAGCAATTAACAACAAATCCCACACGACAGGCAGAAAATATGATAAGAGCACCATTTGAGAGACCTTATATTGTCAACATGCCACTTAAACTACCGCAGACTAAAGATGAGGCAATTGTAGGAAGGACAGAAGATAGTAGTAAGTAAAGGAAGAACTTTCCCTCAACAACATTTATAGACTATTTAAAGAAGTGGCTGGACTCATCTTCAATTTCCTAGGATTAGCACTTCAAGCAATATGCAAATGAGACCATTTCAGTCATCAGATTGATGATATACTCAGTATGGAGCTGTAAAGATTAGATAGATGGAAAAAAGAGAAGTACCTAAACTGGTCATTGTAGGCGTCAGATGAAGAAATTGCCTTTTGGAAGATCTGTAAAAAGTAAATTTAACATCAGTAGCCTGTCATAGTGAAGAAAAAAGACAACAAAAAAGAAAGATCTGGCATGATGTTTACCGCTGGGTTGCTGGTCACGCCTCTGACACCGCTAGCAATTAGAGGAAGTAGGTCGGTAACAGGTCGGCAGAGATTATCATACCAAGGACTTTGCCCCTGTTGCTCATAGAGATCATGGAGTCTAGTTCTCTTGATAGGAGTTGAACTCCCATTAGTCGAGCATTTAACACTGTTCATTCAGGCTCGAAATGATTAAAACATTCGATTGACTTTGCATACTAGTATTAGATTATCAGTACAACTACTTTCTAAGCAAAATAGCATCCATGTCGGGGGAAATCATAGCTAAAGTCTTATACATAAATCTAGAACAGCTGCCTATCAGCAACAAAATAATATTTTCATTAACCACAACCTAAAGTTTTAATCAGTAGCATAGTCTATGGCAGAAGAGAGAATATTTAGTGACTTGTTCAAGTCAGGTAAGTCCAAAGCATAAGTGATCCGGTCATTATTTACTTCTCCTGATCTCATCATAGGAACGAGTTCTAACACCAAAAAGATGAACAAAAATTAAGCAGAAACATAGAAAAATTAGTCTTACACCAAAGGACGAACAGAGGAAAAGTTGGTGGAGCAGGACAGGCGTGAAGATGCGCCTTTGGCGGAGAAGACAGGGGTAGAGATACCGAGACTGAAAGCAATCTTTGGGTTCGAAGAACTCCTATGAACCTTTGCGGGACACGAATTGGACCCGATCGCGAGCTTCGAAATGGTCGCCATGGATGGGATCGCTTTGTTTATGAGAGTAGGTGACGACGAAAGCAACCACCGGTTTGAGGGAAAAGTTGATCGAAGATAAAGACAAGGGAGTTAGGGTTTACGAATAGGTAGACAATTTGACAACAATAATAATAGTAATAAAGTTCAAAGGTACAGAAAAACTGGAAAATGACAATATTGCACGGAGGGGATGGAGAAGGAAGGAGGATCGGGAAGTCCTATCTAACCACCAACCTTTTATGTTGACAGAAGAAAAGCTTTGGGAAAAGGGCGAATCACCTCGCCGGTATGGCTGAACTCAGGAATTGTTCAGAGGGAGGAGATATAGGAGCGGGTGAAAAAAGTTGGAGGGGTTGGTGCATAAAAGGAAGGACTTGTTGCTGGTACCAGATGTTAAATGTTAGGTGGGGAGATTTTCTAATATTTTCCTTGAGAACACTGGTCTGCTTGCACTTTATATATTATCTGAAAGGATGGACTCTATTCCAAATTACAAACATAATTATAATTCAGAAGCCTAGTAGCTTTTCATGGGATTGCGTATTTCTAATGTCATGTAAACGAAAGGTTTTACCGAACCAGTAATGAGTTTAGATAACATGTAGCGCGGAGTCAGTGGGAATGGGATAATGGTGGCCACGGTTTCGGTGCCGTCGGTTCCGGTTCCGGTTCCAAGATATGTGTATTCGGATTCAGAACCGGTTAGGGGTGGTTTCGGGGCGGTTCCGGTTCCGAATGTTGTATTTATTTCAGATTCGCTCAAAAAGTCGGTTCCGGTCGGTTCTGGAGCGGTTCCGGCCGAATCCGGACGGGTTGGACCAAAACGACGTTGTTTTGCCAATTGACCAATGGCTAATTGAACGGTTCCTAGGCGGTTCCGGTTCCGATTCCACCAGTTTCGATTCCGGTTCCGAATCTGACGGCGAATCCAAGCGATTCCAGGCGGTTCCGGGCCCGGTTCGATCCTGAATCTCAAAACTTATATTCAGATTCGATTCGCAAAGGGGCGGTTCCGGTTCCAAATCGATTCCGACCCGGTTCCGACCGATTCCGGTTCCAATCGGTTCCGGATAGAATCGCCGGTTCCGGATAGAACCAGATGGCCACCATTAGAATGGGATGTAGGGAGGGAGCAAATGGCCCAAGGATCTGTAAAAATATTTCTTTTTAGTAATTATGTGTAATTTTTGGCTCCACCCTATTAACAAGTTTAATAAAATAGTAAATTTTTCTTATATTTAGTACTTTACTACCATAGCCTAAGACCACGGGTTTTTATAGAAGTTTTTTTCTGTACAAAAGAGACCACGAGTTGCTTTGAATATAAATAAAAGGCCTCATTCTTATGCACCGAGTTTATTTGATCAGTTAGTTTATTGTCTCTATATGTCACATATATCAATTGTCATATCAACTATTTTTCTCCTTTACTTTTTCTAACTTTCAACTGACAACTGACATCAGTTAAATTATCAGTCATGCAAAAGAAGGAGGCCTGTCAATTCTGAAATAGTTCAAAGCGGCGCGACTTTACCAGTCAGTTGACATTTTCTGTCCCTTCTTAGAACGGCCAGCCACTTTGTTTAACTATCCGGTTGTTCATCACCTAGACGCAAAGATCAAGAGCGAAACGGCCCTTGAACCAACGTGTAGCTAGCCACCGATTGGAAATAACCCCATAGCATACCGAACACGACTGGGCTTCTCAGCGACCTCAGAGGTCAAGCTGCGCTCATTCAAACTACATGACATTTGTACCGCTCTTACATTGGGGTGGAAATTATGGATGGTTTTAAATTTTAGGGAAAATTCATGATATACCTCTGTTTTCTTTTGTAATTCACAATATATCATTGTTAGTTTTTATAATTCAACTTTAAACATGTTTAAAAGTTGTCCAAAATTGATGAAACTTTACATGGATGATACTAAAGTGTTATATTTTGGTCCAATATCAAATTTGAAGTTTTTTAAGCTCATATGTGACATGTGGGAC
The DNA here is from genome assembly GCA_023374045.1 of Limonium bicolor. Classification (NCBI taxonomy): domain Eukaryota; kingdom Viridiplantae; phylum Streptophyta; class Magnoliopsida; order Caryophyllales; family Plumbaginaceae; genus Limonium; species Limonium bicolor. Next base: position 54,468,084 of record CM041781.1, read on the forward strand.
CCAATGAACATGTCACAATTTTCATTGGGTCCCACAGGTCACATGTGAGCTTAAAAAACTTCAAATTTGATATTTGACCAAAATATAACACTTTAGCATCGTCCATGTAAAGTTCAATCAATTTTGGACAACTTTTAAGCATATTTAAAGTTGAATTACGAAAACCAACATAGGTATATTGTGAATTACGAAAGAAAACTGGGTTATATTGTGAATTTTCCCTAAATTTTAAGTACCAATGCCTCACGCTTTAGGCCCCCTTCGTTTGTTCCATTAGTGCCCAAATCTGCACATTAATGAACTTTATCGTTAATGTTGGATAAGACGTGTCTGCGATTCGGATCCAATTTTGTTGATGATTGGTGATAGTTACACATTTAACATAGAGTTCCATTTTCCTGCGTTTGTAAAATAAGTTCGATGTCTCCTTTATATTTACGGTTTAGTATTACATCCTTGCCCTTTTCCACTATGATAGAAATCGATGTCTTTCTCTACTCGTATCCCTAGCGGGACTCATAGGCACTTGCTGCAAAATCAACTAGTTTCTCTAGGTCTACCTCATCCTCATGTTCTTCCTCATCTTGGCCCTCTTCTGCTTCACCATCTTTGCATTCGTGGTCACCAACAGAGGCGCTGGTGACACCATTAGTAGGAAATGGTATAAGGAGTACCGACTCGGGGATAACTCGAACTGGTTGCAGAAAAGGGTCAGTAGCAGTACGAATTGGGATAGGATTCGAAGTTACCTTGTTAATGCTAAGGATTGCCATAAGTTGCTCAATCAAAATACTACCTTTATACCAAAGTTCTATACATTGAAATTATCTTCTACATGGAAACGGGGCAATTTTGGTATTGTGCATGTGAACCGCATCTTTACCCGGTTACAACTACACAAAGGACGACCCAACTATCCAGGCAACATTAATCTGAGTTTTTCCTACACAAATTAATGCCAGATTAATGTTCTCCGAATTGGACTGCCAAGGAATGAATGACAAGCTTTCAAAATTTGACCCAACCTGAAAACCCGCCCGTTTGACCCGAACACGAAACCTGACCGAAACCTGAAAATATTTAAATATAACAAACCCAAAACCCGATTGGGTCAAATCCAAAATGACCTGAACCCAAAATGACCAAAAAAATTTATAACCCGAAATGACCCGAAATAATAGTAATTTAAAATTAGTCAAACTTGAATAGCATGAAATAATAGTGACCCTCAATTGTCCCGAACCGTGAATGACCTAAATAAATATGACAAAAAAACTTGATTTAACCTTATTATATCCGAATAATAATCAGAATATGCATTGTATTAATTTTTTGTGATCTAGGTGTAGTATATTCTTATAGAAAATAGGTATACATTATTTAACAATTTTTTCAAAAAATATTACCCGTGACCCAAAATAACCAAAACCCGATTCTACCTGACACTGTTACAACCGGAATTCAATTTGACCCGAACCCCAATGACCCGAATCTGAAACGACTTGAAAGTTTAATGACCTGGACTAATATAGACCCGAACAGATAAGAGCCAAAACTCAAACGGATAACCTATTCGACAAGTCTACCTTAATATATTGGTCTTCCAGTAAATTTTTGTCTACAATTATTATCCAGTTAAGTTTGAGTGCTACTAGATCTCATTATATTTGTTACATTTATAGACAGTTTCCTACCCACCAGAAGGGGTGACCCGAGAAAGCAACACAAACAAATAAGGCGTCATTCTTTTGGGGACTAATACTGATAGCTGAAAGTAGAGAGAAAAAGTAGGTAAAAAAATGTAAAAAGTTATATGACCATTGATGTATATGACGTATAGAGGGAAAAAAAAATGAGATGATGAAATAAACTCATTTGATAATGCTATAAAAAAAATGGGGCATAAGTTACCTACAAAAGTTGACACATTATAGCATTGTGACTCATACAGGACGCAATGTAACACTTTTAGATGGGAAGTGGATTAGATTTATTAACGATGTTTAAGCGCATGTTCTATTTAATCTTAGATATGTTGCCATGTGTTTCAACTATTGGAGGGGATAGTTATTTTAATCTCAAGTACTAATAACAATATACCTTTTAAGTAAAGGCAATTAGCTTGCCATATTGATATTCATATAGGGACATAAAAGTCTAAACCAATCTAACTGAATCCGTTTTTTTTTTCAGTACATTGACACGTTTTTTTAAAAAATTAATTAATTTCAGATCGCCTTTTTTGTTAATTTTTAGGACGTACTCTCTCCGTCCCACCTTGACTGTCCAGTTTACTATTTGGATGTGTCGTTTGACTTCAATATTTAACATATAAGATAATATATTTTTATAAATCTATGTTTTACAATAGAATCTTTATGTGAAAAACTATATATTATACAATTTAATTTTTAAAAATTATTTTATTTTATATGTTTAATATTGAAGTGGAAAAACGTGCCAAAAAGCAAACAGGACACTTATGACGGGACGGAGGTAGTATTTACAAACAATTTAGTTTTCTAGCTGTTTTTTTATCTATAGAAGGGTGATATGCAATTTTCTAGTTAGATTGTTTTTACTTACCCCAAATACTCAAGTGTGAAGAATTTGAAGTGTCAAACTTCATATAATGACTTTTAAAAGTGCAATAAACAATATTGGATATGTTGATAGAGTTGTGGAAATAGTTTTACAAATCTTAAGTGAACGCAAATAAAGACCAAGATATCATAAACAAAGCAAACTCATACTTCTCAGAATACTGTAGAGTATTTTAAACTTTTTTTAAAAAAAAATACTGTAATGTATTTTAATCATGTTCAACTTTGACATTTATCGACCACTATTACATATTCACAAGATGTGGAATGAATTTGTCCTTCCTTGTAGGCTCATAATTGCACATCAGATTTTCGATGGAGAACAAAACTGCATGTGTTGTGGGGTGCTTGAATCTTTAGTTCATGTGATGTTGTTTTGCCCAGCGATATCCCCTTACTGGGATCTATTTTCAGGACACACCCACCCACCCAGCATCAAGACTGATGCAACTTTCATTGACTGGTTTTGGGACTTCTGTCACTACGTAATTCTCTCCCATCGCTGACACGTATTACGTTGCTCCTTTGGCGCCTTTGGTTTATCAGATGTCAACTCAATCATTCTCGGGTTACAGCTTCTGCACAAGGGTGGTGCCAAGCCAGAGGCGGACCTACGGGAGGGACATGGGGGCACGTGCCCCCCCCCCCCCCGAATTTTTAAATTTTGTTATAAATTAGTTATAGGTTTGAAAAGCTACACATGATTTTATAAGTAGTGTACTGGTTAGTGGTTAAATAACTCAGCTGGGTTCAAATCCTGTACTGAACTTTTCTATTTTTTTTTCCTATTTTTCATTTGTTAAAACGACATAGTTTTTAGAAAAGAGCAACAAAATTTAAAATCAAGAACCACACCTTCCGGCTTTTTCATACATTTTCACACCTTTCCCAATTCAGTTTCTCATTTCCCCAATTTGCCTTTCCCTTTTCTCTAACCTCCAGCCGGCGACAGGTGTGTTCAGCCACTTCCCACCACCCACCACCTATAGCACTAATCTAATACTACAATAGTTAATTATTGTTGCTGTTCAAAATCTGCATCAAGCCAGCCACATCAAGTCGTGAGTGCCTGAGTGTGAGCACGGCATGGGTCAAGCAAGCAATAAGGTATACCTAATTTTTTAATTGAAAATTTATTTTATTTGTATAATGTTATATGATTAGTATAGTGCTAATGCTGAATTGCTGTCGTTGATACAAATGGAGAATTCGGATGAATAATTGGCACATGACATGGGTGATGGGTGGTAGTATAAAAACAATGAAAAATGAATGGACGGACGATTAAGTATAGTAGTGCTATATTTTTTACTTTATTTTTTGGGACAAATTAACAGAGTATAATGCTACATTACTAATATCAATTTCGCTTCACTATCTATAACTATAGCAACGAAATTTTTCTTATCAGTAGTTAAATGACCGATTGAATGGTTACACAATACACATATATAATTAACTACTATATGACAAATTTGCTTGCAGATTAATAATGAAGACACCATCAAGGAAGCTTGGGACACTCCAATCTTTTTTTGAAAAGAAAAGTAAATCCCTAGAAGCTTCTTCATCTGCTACTAAATTATCAACTCAAGATGAAACAAATGAAATTCAAGAAATACATAATGAGCCTCTTCCTGAGTCACTGCAAGGTGACGAAAACATGTATGATGTTAGTTTGCTTCCACATGATCCAGGACTAAGAAGAGCCATCACGACATGCCATGTGAATGAGCAAAATGCTGTAAGGCGAGCATACATACTTAGAGGTCCATGTCAACCACGATTAATCAACTTCCCAACAACAAAGTTTGGTACTAAATTGCGCAAGTTCAATGCTCAATGGAATGATAAATATTTTTGGCTTGAGTATAGTGTTGAAAAGGATGCTGCATTTTGCTTGGTGTGGTTTCTATTCAAGAATGACGTTGCAACTAGTTTTGGAACCGAGGAAGATTTGTTTGGAGAAGAAGGATTCAAAATTGGAAAAAAGTTGAGAAATTGATAAAGCATGTGGGTGACATTAGAAGTCCTCACAATCTAGCTTTTGAGAAGTACGAATCTCTTAAGAACCCTCATAGATCAATCATACAAGCACTTAAGAAGCAGTCAGATCAGACTAAGGCAGAATATAAAAAGCTTGTTTGACAGCTTCATTGAAATGTTTGAGGTACCTTTTGCGGCAAGGGTTAGCTTTTCGTGGTCATGATGAAAGTGAAGATTCAAGTAACAAAGGTAACTTTCTTGAACTTCTAAAATGACTTGCGGATATAGATGATAATGTTGGGATAATAGTCTTGAAAAATGCTCCAAAAAACCATCAACAGTGCACATATCTTCATCACTATCAGATTGAGGTATTTCTTGCAGTTATTGATCTCTAACTTCAAGAATTTAATAATCGTTTTGATGAGACAAACATGGAGTTGCTTACTTGCATGGCTTGCTTGAGCCCAGTCGATTCGTTCTCCTCCTTTGACAAGCAAAAAGTGCTACGGTTGTCGTAGTTATATCAAAATGACTTTACAAGCTTTGAATTGCTCAACTTTGAGTATCAACTTGATAACTTCATCGTTGATATGCGAGAAGATATTAGGTTTTCAAACCTAAAAGATCTTGGTCAGCTTTCAATGAAGTTGGTGGAGACTTCTAAGCATCTTATATATTCAGACGTATATAAGCTATTAAAGTTAGTGTTGGTTCTTCCAGTTGCGACAACAAGTGTTGAAAGAGGATTTTCTGCAATGACTTTCGTGAAGAGCAAGCTACGTAACAGCATTGGTGATCAATTTTTGAATGATTGTTTAGTCACGTTCATTGAAAAAGATGTATTTTTACAAGTTTCTGATGATGTTATCATTGATCATTTTCAGAATATGAAAACTCGAAGGGGACAATTGTAATTTTTTGTATATTGTGTTTGTGTACTTAAATTAATTAATATACATTAAACTTTATGTTTCATATATTGAAACTATATTTATTATTTTGCCTCCCCCACATTATTTTGCCCCTCCCCCCCACCACGTTGAAATCCTGGGTCCGCCACTGTGCCAAGCAGATAATTTTCTCAACATAACCTGTCAATCTCCACTATCACTTCTGCAGCATCGCCAGAGGAATCCACGGTTTGTTGACATTTTTGTGGATGACAGCCTTGATCAATTCTCACATTATGGTATAGCTTACGTTGCCTTTCATAGTGGTGCCCTAATGTTTGTAGGTTTTAAAGGGGGCACTGGTCCTTACTTGTCCTCTGAGGTAGAAGTCTTGGCTCTGGAGCTTGGCCTGCAAGCGGCAACTGATCATGGGGTTTCTTCGATTCGGCTCCTGACTGACTGCAAACAACTTACTGATTATCTCGATCAAGGCTCAACTTCCTCTCTCCATCCTATGACTCAGGATGTCTTAAATCGCTTTCTAGTTAAACTACGCCCCTTTTCGAGTGTAACTTGGTTTCACATACCAAGATCTGACAATATGTCAGCCCATTGCTTGGCCAATCTGGCCCGTCGTACACAATCGTCTCAGCAATGGTTCTACGATACTATCCCTCCGTTTGTTTGTAGGTTATGTAACTCTTAAATACAACTTCCCTTTTTTTTAAAAAAAATGTTCATAGACCTAGGTTCTCCATATGGTTCGGTAATTCGGTTCAAAAATCAAATTTTTACGATTTTTTAACCATTTTTTATAATCGGTTTTGGAAATTTCAGTTTTCGGTTAATCGAACTTTATTTCGATTCAATTTTCGGTTATTGAAAAGAATATTTGATTAAATGAATAACCAAAATATTTTTTAAAATTAAATTTAAATATATAAAAATTAATGAAAATTGTAAGTTCTTTTAAAAAAAATCGATTAACCGAATTTATTACAGGTTAACCGCAACTAATTCAGTTTTCAGTTCGGTTTTCGGTTATTAAATAGAAAGAAATTACAGTTTTCGGTTGTTCGGTTATTCATCTGAAAATTTTGGTAAAAATCAATTCAAAATTTTGTTTTCAGTTAACTGTATGGACACCTATAATAGACTGGAGTTAAAACAACTAGGCCGATTATTGTTACACGCTATCTTAGACAATATAATTTCTCATAATTTTGATATAAAAACACATAAAAAATTCCAAGATCAATTATCAAAATAATATTTTATATTTAGAAATAATTGTTGCTAGGAGAAAGGTAACTCTACCATGAACTTATAGGGTTCCAAGATTAAGGATTATTTACGTATAAAATAAGGTCGCTAATTAAGTCGTTTTGGACTTTTGAAAAAAAAAGGATTCCACTTGGATTTATTATGTGCATAGAAATTCTATAAAAAGAAGAGGATTTCATGTGGATAGCGATGTAATGTTAAACATTAGTCCCCTTGATTCATGATTGAAGTCAATAGTGAATTGAAATTTTAAAAAGAAAAATTCATTACAAATTACACTCAATAAAATATGATATATATAGATAGATATATTATCAACATTCAATTTATAAAATATAAAGGTCTGACTTTTTTTTTTGATATAAACTGTGATCACCATATATTATAACATATGAAAAATCAGCTGGCGGATCCAGAGGAACTAGCACAAACTTGACCAGCTAGCTCCCAATCAACCTTACAAGCCATAGCTATATTGGGAGGAATAAGATCGCCCACCCAAAACAGAGTGTTTTCAAAAAGATGATTATCAATATTACACAAAAGCCTAATAGGGAAGTTCTCATACAAGGTCGACTCAACCCTTACAATACTATCAAACTTAGACTTTAGCTCTCTCACTTTTGATACCTCCTCCCAACTCGCATCCTCCCTTCTAACATCTTCCAAGTTGAGAATATCCTCGAAATGCTTTTCTACTGTGTCAAAGCAAATGCTTTGGCTACCCACCGAGATAGCAAGCTCCATAGCAATTCGTTTTGCTTTGATATCAGCAACCTGCACTTTTAAAGTGCTAGAAATTCTTCGATTGAAAGCTACCATAGGAAAACCACAATCCGAACGAATGATCCCAGCTATAACCCGATCACCATACCGACTAGATTGCATACCTGTACAAATACTATAGAAACCGCTGGGCGGAGGCATCCACACTCTTTGTGGAATCAGGGAGAGAGAGGTATTCATAATCTGAATATAAGCTTCAGTAAAAGAGGTATTTACCTCAACTTCTTTCCACCAGGCTAGTTCTGGGTTGTGCTTGACTTTATTCCTCGAAGCATAGATAATCCAAAGTTTATTAGCAATGAGGGAAAACTTCTTCACACTCCAGAAATTGGTATTTCGAAAAAACCAGTCTAACAATCCGTCCACATTTCTCGGAACAAGGTTAACATCAATTAACTCCTTCCATATTTCCTTCACTGCACAACAGTGAAAGAAACAGTGAGCCAGATTATCATTATCCCCACAGAAAAAGCACTTGGAATCACCTCCAATTCTCCTAGTCAGATTATCCTGACACGGGATTATATTACCCAAAAACTTCCAAAGATTAAGCTTCACTCTCGGGCAACAGAGAGAGGAGTTAATCTTCTTCTTAAATCTCCCAATATAATGAGGCTGGCTAGACGAACTATCGGCCCTAGCTTCTTCCACCAGAGAGTTGTAAGCTGATTTGACCGAGAACTTGTTATCTTTGGAAAAGAGCCAGCTCCAGTTACAATTACTTACCATATCTTGAGACAAAGACATAGAAGCCTCTACCCCAGAGGTATCCTGAGCACACGAGCCATTTTTGAGCAAAGACAACACCGAGGAAATAGATTTCCATATAGGACTACCTTTACAAGAAGGGAGGCAGTCTCTAATGGATCCTTGGGGATAGTACAGATGTTTCATAACTTGGGCCACCAGAGACCCCGGGACTGTGAGTAATCTCCAAAGTTGTTTAACCAAAAGGGCTTTATTGAAGTTCTCAACCTCTCTGAACCCTAACCCGCCTTGATCCACAGAATCACACAATTTGGACCATTTTATCCAATGGAGAGCCCTCTTATCAGATTTACCACTCCACCAGAAAGAAGCAAAAGCGGAGTTGAGCTTCGTAATGATTCCTTTAGGAAGCGCAAATAGGGACATGGTATAATTGGGGATAGACTGGAGAACACTAGAAATAAAGGTCCGACTTGGTAACTGGTGTCTTTCTTTTTTTTCTTTTTCTCTTTCACCAGCCAAACAGCTTTCTTTCTCTTACATTTCCTTTAATGATTTTATTTCATTCCCTAAATTCATACGCATTTTAAGGTTGCGTGTTTTAATCAATGTTTAGCTTCTTTTTCTTTTCTGACAAAAACGTGATGCGATCTCAAATTGGGCTATGAGGCCGAATGTTTGGGCTTGATGGTCAGTGGCCTGTATTTTTCGGTAGGATTTTGTCGTTTGTGGATTTTGTCATAGACCCATTCTAAAGCAAGAAATGTGACCTTTTATAACTGACCGTATATGTCAACAACTCAACAAATCACAGCAACTGACGGAACAAGCGAAAGAAGCTAGCAACAAAAATTTCACCAAGGTTTCATGTCCTTAGCCGGTCCAGCAGTCCAGTTGAGCATCTTCTCCCCATTCCTCAAGTAAACCTTACTCCTATCATGAGGCAGCTTTCTCGCCAAACCATTAAGAATCTGGTGAAACGCGTCCCCAGCCTGAGACGGTTGTGGAAAAGTCATAGCCTTCTTCATGTACGGATTGGCCAGCAACCTCTGTTTCCTCAGAATCACTTCAACCGGAATTGAAGTCAGTATCCTATCTAAATCCGGCACATCCTCTTCCGCCACAAACACTCCAATCTCCTCCCACGGGATAGCGTCAGCAAACGGGAGCACGATATCATCCGCAATCACAACAGGGATGCAACCAAAGACCACGGCCTCCACCAAGCGGGGACTCCACGGCGCCCACCCTAACGGACATAAGCAAAAAACAGACCTCTGCATATCTTCGTAGTAAGTTGTGGGGTGGTCTGTTGAGATATCGAATAATGGATTGGACTTGAAATTCTCCCAGACGGATGCACGTGCTCCTCGGGCGTAATACCCGCCTTCTGGATCGTTATTGATGTCGTAGAATAGGCCACGGAAGTAGACGAAGATTGAGCGTGGTGTTGATGGTGGGAGGAGATGAGATTTCATCTTCTGTGGTGGTGCGTATGGTGGAATTGTTATTGAACCGGATTTTAAACAGACGTGGTTACGCTGTCCGAATGTTTGTACCAATGTTGCGCGTTGAAGGAGGGGGAGAATTCCTCTATCAATAGCTTTTTCTTCTTGGTAGTGAAAGCAAGCACCGAAGTCGTGTGGGACGACGAAGAAGTGATCTGCGCCTTCGGTTCGGTTCCAGTATGGCCAGTTGGTGGAGATGAGCTGGATTGCACTCCTGATCACTCGAGGGGATTTGAAGGGTAGGGGTAATCCAGTTGGGGTGAGATCACAAGTGGCGTAAACAGGGGTGTAGAACCAATCTGCTTCCTCTGGGTCGAGGGTTCGCACCGCACTGGATAATAGGAATCGGTGCATGTAGATCTCAGCGGCGAACATGTGGTTTAGGCAACGAGGGTCCTTTTGTAGAATCTTTTTGTTGTATTTGCTTGGTAGATCGTAAATGTAGACTTTTAGTTTTCCGACTGGGTCGTCTTCCAGAACATCCCCGGCGCTTCCTGGATTAAGAAGTTATTAAGGAGTTCGATTGAAATGGTTTAAGCGAGGTTGATTGATTCTAAATGGTAGTAGAATATATAATGACTTACCGGAAATACGCTCAGTTCGAGGATGTGAATTGGAATTGATAGCGTATGCAATCCCGATTCTATAAAAGAAGAAGAAGAAGAACAGCAGTGGTAGTCCCAGCTTGCCCATCTCGTCTGTCTGTCTGTGGAAGATCCGATTGCAATGAAGAGTTTCAAAATTGAATTGAAGTTCAAGGGAGACGGACGGGAGGAAAACGTGGGGCGACTGAGACGACGAAAAGCCATGGCGGTTTTGCTTATTTAGTTGCGGACATCGTATGCGGTTGAGACGTCATACAAAGAGGTGGTTGAGAGAAAGGAATTTCTGTTCAAGCTTTCTGTTTGTTGGTTTGGTTTCTTAGAACGGGAGCAAGCGTAAGAACTGGGGGGAGGCTCCCACTTTGCCACTGGGTCATACACTTTTTCTGTTGTTATTGGACTGTTTTTTTTTAAATGATTCCGTGGTTCAAAACTTTTGATTTATAAATCTTTTTTTTTTAACCAGATTTATAAAACTTGTTTCCAGTGATGTAATCCAGGAAGTTACATTGAAAAAAGAGAAACTAATAAATGGTTAATAAGTTGTTTTTAGATGTAATCCGGGAAGTTACATTGCAAACAAATCATTTATAAACATTATAGTAATATTTTTAGTTAGTAATATAACAATAGGTTATCTTAGAAGTTAGAACTTAGATATGGGTTCATAAATGTTTGTTTTCAATTTCTTTTTTCTTCCACATCATTTTGAATTATCTATATTTAGATAACTCATATATTAGTTCTAACTTTTTTTACTTATGTAAAGTCTTATAATTGGATAGAGTGGTTGTTGTTGGCCCATAACTGAATTCTTAGAGTATGCACAAGAGCACAAAAGAAGAAAAAAAATGCTTAGAGAGGAATCAAAGAAACTTCGTAGTAAGTACACTGATATGATTTGTTTGGAAGTGAATTCCACTCTGCTTTAATTCATGCCTTTTCGAGTCTGGGAAACCCTCAACATTGAGAACGTTGTGGATGATATTAAATTTCTTATAGAAGAACTCTTCCCACATTTTTGATCTTTCTTTCATCTTGTTAATATTTTTTTTGGTTTCCCACCGGTTCACACATTGAACTACATCCGGTTCAAGGATCGGCACTAGGTAGTCTAATGGCAAGATAAGTCCCCTCCCAATGAACGTTGTGGGGGATCGAATCGTGGTTCTCCCTACCAAGTGATGTTCCAAACATCACTGCACCAACGCGTCATTCGTTTTCATCTTGTTAATATTCGATCATGATTACTTCGTAGTTTGTGTAGGCTTTTTTTTCTTTCAAAATAAATATTTTTTAGTATTTATTTTTTAAGTGAAAAACCTGCTCAGACTAATCATGATCGAAATATTAACAAGTATTATACTTTTTGGTTGACATTGACAACTAAACTAACTCCCGTGACAGAACAAATTTGAACAGTTTGAAACAAGAAACATGAGCGGTGAAGACACGACACGATTTAAGGGTCGTTCTAGCACAAGCTTTTTACTATGGGGCCCGCAAGATATAGATTATCAAAATTAAACGTTTGTCTAACCAGCGTCTGTTGGAAAGATGAAATGATCTCTAGCGTTTATTTATGTAGACCCAGTACAAACATGAGCTTCATCTAGCTGAGTAAGCTATCACCTGGAGGCAATGTTTTTAGGATCGCGATCCTAGCGTAGGATCGTAAGTGACCCCTAGGATCGGATCGTGGGATCGAATCGTGGGATCGATCGATCCTACAAAAAGTGAGTAAATATTGTTCAAAATTATACATATGTTATAAACAACTTCTATTTAAAGCATAAAGTTTAATTTGAGTAAGAATATATAGCATTATTGAATTAAAAAATAAAACTTAAGACCACACCAATGATAGTACGCTTACAAAATTGAATTATAGATAAGCAAACCATATGAATTCTCATAATATTGTCCATAAAAAAGATAAAATTTAATAAGATAGGTTAAACATAAATCAAATCCACAAACTGTATAATTTTTATGTGCGTTTTTATTTCTTTCACCACCCTCCCAACAAACATTATGAGCTATAAGTTATTTATTAACAAAATCATGGGTTTTCCAGGTCATCCTCATTCAAAAGAGTAAGTATGCAATGGAACACAAAGCCCTTACGAGTTCCAACAGCTTATTGTTTCAATTATAAACCAAGAAGAAAAAAATGATAAAAGTAATCAATAATATTTTATAATTTTATTGGTTCTTTTACGTATTTTTTTCATTTTCTACTTTAGAGCTTTATAACTTTAAATTTTTCAATCATTACAATATTAAATAACACTTTAAATGTTATACATTTTTTGAATACCTAGGTACACATTATAATCTTTCATGATGAAGAGTAACAAGAAGTGATATTCCAATCTTAATCCTTATCCGCTCAGTGACCTCAAATAAATCTACATATACAAGTCGTTTTAATAATATCCAGTTGCAATGTTGAATGTCATAATATTTTATGGATTATGAAACTATCTACAATATTTTGGGAACTTTTTGTTTCTTTATATTTTATTAAGATATAATTCACATTGATATGAAAAAGATAAACCGTAAACAAAGTTAGGATCGATGAGATCGTAGGATCGTACTATGGATTTAGAGTGCAGGATCGTAGGATCGTGCAATGGAATCGTGATCCTTTGACGACTCTACATGGCTCCGATCCTACCTGCGATCCAGATCGTAACAATGAATTTGGATCGTAAAATCGTAAGACCGTGGGATCGAATCGCGATTCTGTGAACATTGCCTGGAGGGGGCTTATAGCTTCAAAAAACCGCCTTGCGGCATGCCAACATCAACACATAAGCGGCACTGACCAATAAAGAAAGGAAAAAAAAAACCACGGGAACCACGGTGACCGACGGGAACACTCGACGCCCGATTGAAGCATGTTAAAAATGGTACAGGAATCCAGCATGGGCTATACATGATACGAAAATATTAATATAGATAAAATAGGGAACCAGTACGGAAGAAATTTAATATTTAAATAATAAAAATTATAATATATAATTTTTTTTGAATAAAAAAATTATAAGTGTGAAATATGTTTCACTTTATACATAATATTAGTATTTTGTTATTAATATTGTATATTTATATATTTTGAATTTATCGTATTCTTAAACTATAAAAATTTTGTAGAAATTTTGTTGAGTGATGTAAGATAAGTTACATAAGTGAATTTTAAGAAAAAGACACACAATTACTAAGTAGAAAAAAACAAAAAATAGTAGGATAGCAAAGTTATTGGTATAATTGTAATTTTGCTCTCACAAATATTCAATCTATAGTTAATGGGTGTGTGTGCTTAATAACATCATTTTTTTCTAAAGTAAAACCTTATATAAAGTCAACATTATTTTCATTTAGGGATTCAATAGAAACAATTAGTCTTCTTTTTGGTTCAATCAAATCGTTGTCTTCAATAATTTATATTGTATTTTTTAAAATACAATAAATACATAAATATAGATAATTATACAGTTATAGCCCACCACGAGACGGGGTATTCAATGAAACAAATTTCACACGGTGTATCACCCATTTTTACATACGGCCGTACCGTATCTTTTTTTACAACCATCCTTTAAAATACTTAAAAGTAAAGAGATAAATATGTTGAGAAATATGGGTATGAGAATCTTAACTATGAAATGCTTTATATGACACAAAATAAACGATATGAAAAAGTTGAATCCAGGACACCGCAGCGGATGCCCTCATCCACCTTTTGTCAGTGCCAGCAAAGCCCAGATCGATGCCTCCCATTCTTTACCCAAATGATACCAGATCTATGTAGTTGTATTTTCTTCGTCCTCCGACTAATCCAGTACCAGCCCATCAACTAAAGAAATCTTGGCCCATCTTTTATATCCAATTGCCATCGAACGTTCTAGCCTTCATAAGTATGTTTGAACAGCTGTCCCAACAAACTTGTTTCTTCCTTTCCTTTATTCCCATACTTGATCAAATTTTCAATACCTAATTTATGGGCTGCATCTGTCTTTAGCCAATTGCCTACACCACAGCGAGCTCCAAATTAGTAAAGACATCCAATTATGATGTTGATCATTTTAGAATTTAAAAGAAAATGAGAGAGACAGGAAATCAAAAGTGAGAATTTTTTTAATTAAAAAATATTTTCAAAAATAATATATCTGGAGAGTTTAATTTATTTTTCTTGTTATGAATGCTTTGAAGTTGAAGGTTTTTTTCTCTTTACATGTTTTTATCTTTTTAATTTGAAATGATACACCTCTAAAAGATACTAAAGGAAGTATATTATTATCTAATAATCATTTTAAAATAGTCATTTTTTTAGTTGTGTCACAATATATTTTACTGTAATGTATTTTTCAGTCTTTTCATTTCATAAAATCGGTAGTCTATCTTAAAAAAGTTGAAAAAGATGTAAATTAATAAATTGTTCAAAAGGATTGGACTTGGAGTAAAATTACACAAGAGTTAAGAGTTTTATAATCGGTAAACGGATGAGAGATGAAAATTTTCTATTAATACTTGATAGAATAAAAGAGAGTAGTTGAAAAGACTAGGTTGAGTAAAAAAAAGAAGGGAAGATCAATAGATCTATATTTTCCCTTTCTTTTAAAATGGATAGTACTAGAATTATAAACAATTTCACTTACCTTAATTTTTTTTTGTCTTTTAAAAAGCTTAATATTTTTAAATTCAATCAACAAATAATTAATTAATTATACAATTTTTTTCTTTTTAAATTATTTTAATTTTTCTTATTTAAAAATAGGAACCCAAATTTGAGTTTAATACCCCGGATCTAAAAAAGGTGATTAAATTACTCTAATATGATTATTAAAGGCCTAATGGTGCCTTGGGAGTATTGGTAAAGAGAATAAGACCAAAAGAAAAGAGAAAACGCGTAACTAAAACGCGAAAAACGCGCATTAAATGAGTATAAGAGATATATGATCTCGTTAGGGTCCGAGATGGATTCTTAAGGCTTAGTTAGGCCTAATTAGTATACGGGAATGATTCCCGACGAAAACGGATCCAAATAATGGATTAAAACGCTAACGGAGTTTTAAAGCACGTTTTTCGAGGAAACCGGAAAACGTGATTTTAGGTGGTCAAATAGACCCGTAAAAATTATGGTTGACTATATAACTATAATTAAGTATTAATGGAAGCTTAAGAACCATTAAAAATAAAGAAATGAAAAAAATCCAAAAAACGGGCCCGGTGAGTGAATAGTGCCGAACCGGGTAAAATAACAAGCGTTTTTTGTAAAAGATGAAAAACGCTCCAGCACATGTGTATATAATGGGGCCGGTTTTAATAAGCTAGGCAGCCTTCCCCTTTTTGCTTATTAGCTATTTAAGAAAGAAAGAAAAAGGAAGAAAAGAAAAGAAAAGTAGAAAAGTACTTTTAACACTCTCTCTCTTCTATTCTAACTCCCACACGTTTTTCTTTCTCTTTCCACCAGAACCCTCTTCTTCCTCCTTGCTAGCTCCGATGGCGATTTTCCCATGCCCACACAGCACCTCTCTTCTTTCTTCTACTTGGACACTCAAATCAACTCCAAACTTAACAAAATTACTACCGTTGGATTCTCCTCTTCACAAGGAACAAGTTCCACCCTTCAAAAGCTGAAAAACTCTACCTTCATCACCATGGCTAAATGCAATTTTGAAGCGTGAAGGAGAGTATTTGGACCTCCATCTCCTCCTTACTACCCCAAGGTAAAAATAAGTTTAAGAGCTCATCATTTTACCCTCTCTTACATTTCTTTGGAAATTTCCAACGTGAGCTTCTCCTTCTTCCACGCCCAGCCGATTGTTGCTCTTCATTAAGGGCTGGAATTGCTAGCTTTGTTGCCCAAGAACTCCATTTACAAGTGCAAGCATGAGTTGTTGGCTGGTTGAGAAACAAGAATCAAGAGGGAAAGATGAAGAAAGGAAAGAGAATGGAGGAAGGAGAGAAATGGAGACTTAAGTGGAACAAGTGTGAACCAAGGAACGAGAGGTCACACGGTAAAGCTAACCCCGGTGAAAGGTATGATTTTCTCATACTCCGCGTGCTAACCGAGTTACGTTGATTTGTGTGTTTGTGTGCCGGCTTAATCAAGATTAAAGCATGAAAATAATCCATTGTTTGATTATGTATGCCTTGTTGTATGTTGAATGAGCTAACATACTTGTATGCCGGTGTGGTCTAACATAGTGAATGGACCAACTCGTAGTGAGTAACGTTTGGCTAGAGACCCATAGATCGGGTCGTTGCGTAAGATAACGAAAACGAGCAAACACACAAGCTATCGATTAAAGTGTAGCGATAATGTGACAAATGAACCCACTAGAATGTGAGGAGTTGAACGGGTTGAGTAAACACCCGATGTCGGTTAGAAAACTAAAGTGAAATGATCCGTGATACAAACGAGAGCGGAAAGATAAGTGAACCTCCTTCAAGAGGATTAAAGATAGTTTGAAGATGTGAACTAGTAAAGAAGGTAAAAGAGACCTAAGGGATTAGTAACTCCCTTGAGACATGGTCGACCTCCTATATGAGGATTTTACCCGGTATAAGAAAACAGCCAAACTTATAAGTATATGAAATGTAAGGGTAACCCTTAAACCTAAGATTACCCGAACTTAACTAACGTTCCCAAAAACTTTAGGAACATCGAGAGTGATGCTTCTAAACTACTATACATAATTACATTTTAACTCCGAGAGAGGAGTGTATGGGAATGTGAGTAGTCCGAGAGTAGTCGGACCTATGTAAAAAGAGATAGGAACTAAGAGAGAGTTCTGGGAGCTAGTTGAACCTTCCCACCATGCTAGACCCAGAGTAGGGTCGAAACCGGGGAAGTAAGACTATGCTCGAAAGCCATGAGTTTGGCTTAAGTATGTATTAAGAGTAACAAGCGTGACGTAGGAGACCTGTAGTGTCTCGTGAATCTACAAGAGCTTGAGTATAAATAACCCAAGAGTGTGGGCGAGATAATGAGTATAAATAACCCAAGAATGTGGGTGAGATGAGTATAGGTAACCCAAGAGTGTGGGTGAGATAAGTATAAGAATATATAACCCGAGAGAGTGGGTGAGAATAAGATTAATTAACCCGAGTGTACGGGTGACTTATTGATTAAAAAACCAAGGCATGGTGAAGTATAACCTTCAAGGCCTAAGAGCAAGTTAACACAACTAACAACCTTGTTATGTTAGTTAAGGATTATATTCCATGGGTGAGTGTGAATTCTCGTGTAGTATACATATGTAATGTATTGTTATGTTGCATGTTGATTGAACTAAAATGTATCTCATGCTCTTGACAAAAGTAGTCGGCGTGCCCCGGTTAGCGCTCGGGGTATGCGAATTTCATATGCAGCTTTAAGCTGAGCCCCTAGGGGCAACGTTGTTATTCGCAGGTACACCGAAGATGAAACCATACGAGAGTAGGACGGGGTCGGTGATAGCATGGGTAGTGAGATTGTAATTACCTATGTTTTTGAATGAGGTGTAAGACCGAATATGTTATCGGCATCAGTTTATTGTAGACTCGGTATAGTAAAGAAACGAAATGAGTATTGTATTAGTATTGTGTAATCGGTTGTTCCAGTCCATCAGACCGTTACTGTATGTGAGAAAGCCTGGTTAGCCATATGGGTGGCTAACGGCGTTGTATCACCCTCTGTTGTAATAGGTTCCGCTGCGAGTTTAATGGTAATTGTGACAGTTTAAGAGGTAATGACGAGTTTAGCAGTTGGGGTGTTACATTGAGCCCGACCCATACATGGAACCCCTAGC
>CM041781.1:54486758-54554565 GCA_023374045.1 Limonium bicolor
GATAAATTTATTTATTTTATTTTTTGTATGTACATATGTTTAAGATTCATTGTGAATCTAAAGTTTAGAAAAAGTGAACCAAAGGTTGTTAAAAGGTGAACCAAAGGTTGTTAAAAAGTGAATCAAAGGTCATTAAAATGCCTTTGACATTTTTAGCATTCATAGGGTGATTTTTAGGGTGTTTGGGGGTAGGGTAATCTTTTTGGCATCAGTTCTACACTTTATATTGTTGTCATTGACTCGACAGTAACGACCCTAAACCTTGCACTACAAACCATAAAAACGCCTTCGACATTTTTAGCATTCCTAGGGTGGTTTTTAGGGTGTTTAAGGTAGGATAATCTTTTGGCATTAGTTCTACTACGCTTTATATTGTCGTCACTGACTCGACAGTTTTTTAGGGTTGTGGTTTAGGTTTAGGATCGTTAGACCCTAAACCCTGTACTACAAACCATAAAATGTCTTCGAGTTTTTAGCTATCCTAGGGTGGTTTCTTGGGTGTTTGGAGGGTAGGATAATCTTTTTGGCATTAGTTCTACGCTTTATATTTGTCGTCACTGACTCGACAGCTTTTTAGGGTTTGTGGTTTAGGGTTTAGGGTCTAAACCCTGTACTACAAACCATAAAAATGCCTTCGACGTTTTTTAGCTATCCTAGGGTGGTTTTTTGGTTGTTTTGGGTGGTTGGGGGGGGGTAGGGTAATCTTTTTTGCATTAGTTATACGCTTTATATTGTCGTCACTGACTCGACAGTTTTTTAGGGTTTGTGGTTTAGGGTTTAGGGTCGTTAGACCCTGCACTACATACCATAAAAATGTCTTCGATGTTTTTAGCATTCTTAGGGTGGTTTTAGGGGTGTTTTGCAAACGATAAATTTGACCTATTAAATACCAAGAAATATCTAAGAGAATAATCAAAAACCGTCAGGTTGCAAAAATGGGGGTAAGATTCATTTTGCAAATGAATATGGTTCATTTTATTATTAAAGAAGATTCATTTTACTAATGAGTAAGATTCACTTTAAAAATACCTAATATATACTCATTCTAAAAACATAAAATTTTAAGTTTACCAAAACATATTCATGATGCATCTTGTTTTGAAGAGCACGAAAAATGATGAACAATGATATAATTTTTTTATTTTTTGCACTTATATTTTATAAGTTATGACATTTTAAAAAAAATAATATTTCTCTCTCCTACCCCCAACAACTCACGTGCATGTGAGTCTTTCTTCTTTTTTTCCTTTCATTTATTCTCCGATCAAATATTAACAAGTGGATAGTCTCCACCTTCTACTATGACACCATCTGTAGGTTCTCCAAACCCATTATAACTCCTTCCACTATAACCAAGTGGTCCAGGTTGACATTATTTTCCTCAGTGAAACCCACAAGTCTTTGGTAGATATGGAGATATTCTTTGCTAATCTCCCTCTGTATTATGGGCTAGCGGTTGCTAGTAGAGGAAGGAGTGGTGGCTTATGCTTGATGTGGAAGACAAGTTTAGGATGGTCGATGATTTCTCAATCTCGGCATCATATATCAGCTAGAATGACTCTCCCTGGGGATCTTCAATTCGTGTTCACCGGATTTTATGGGTGGTCAAAGTGGAGTCTCAAGCATTTGTCTTGGAAACTACTTCGAGTGATCAGTAAACAAGTCGCATTGCCTTGGGTTATAGCCGGGGATTTCAATCAGATTCTACATGCTTCCGAGAAGATTGGTAGGAGGGTAAGACAAGAAGAGCTTATGGCCCCTTTCAGAGAGGCTATTGCAGATTGTGACCTTCACGATATCGGGTTCTTTGGAGAAAGCACCACCTACACCAACTGTCAGGAAGGGGTTCATCACTCCCATAGTAGGTTGGACCGAGTTTTCTGCTCGTCTCTGGGTTTACAGGTCTTCACCAATATTTCAGTGGAACACCTTCCACGGGAAGCCTCTGATCACTACCCCCTGCTTATTCGTTTCTTTGGTAAGCACAAGATTCCGGCTAAAGTCTTCAGATTCGAAAATGGATGGTGTCTGGATTCTAAGTGTGCTGAGATAGTGTCTGATGTCTGGAATACTGACTATCCTAGCATAACTACTCCTTTAGGGATATGTGCCAGGAAGCTTAGTGAGTGGAAAGGGTGGTCCATATCTAAGATAAAATGGAAAATAAATAATAAGAAGAGAGAATTGGGTTATATTTCTATTAGCGATAGCTCCTTGGGAGCTATCAATAATAGGAGGAGGCTTCTCCTGGAAATAGAACTTCTCTCATTCCGTGAAGAAATCTGGTGGAAACAAAGATCAAGAGATAAATGGATAAAAGAAGGTGATAAGAATACGGGCTATTTTCATGCTAGGGCCACCTCTTCTAAAAGATTGAAAGAGATCTTTGGTCTTAAGGATTCAGGGAATATCATGCAGTACTCATGGCATAGGATTGAATCCGTTGCTAGGGAGTATTTCCAAAACTTGTTCTCTTCCTCCTATCCCCAGGCTGACAGGGATTTCACGGAGGTAGTGGAGGGCCGCCTTAGTGCCATACATGTTACAGAGCTCGGAAGACCTTATGCCAGCGGAGAAATCGTATCAGCTGTCAAACAACTTGGCTCCAATAAAGCCCCGGGGCCAGACGGTTTTAATGGTAAATTCTATATCACCTTTTGGCATATCATAGGGAATCAGATTATTGAAGCAGTGTTGCTTATTCTTAGAGGAGCCCCGATCCCAGACTCTTTGAATGAGTACTTTATCACTCTCATTCCTAAGATGGTGGGGGCTACCGACATCGATAAATTCAGGCCTATCGCCCTATGTAATTTCGTCTACAAGATTGCTTCTAAAATCTTGGCCAACAGGATTCAGTCTATTCTTCCCCACCTTATTTCACACAATCAGTCTGGATTTGTGAAGGGCAGGCTTATCACTGATAATATTATGCTAGCTGGGGAGCTTCAGCATTTTCTAGATAAGAATCAAGCTGTTAAGAATGGTTTCTTCGCTCTCAAACTGGATTTCAGCAAGGCCTATGACAGATTGGAGTGGTCTTTCCTGCAAGACATCCTGTTCTCGATGGGTTTCCCTCCGAATTGGTTAACTCCAGTCATGAACTGTGTGCGATCTGTTAGATGCTCGATCCTCATCAATGGTAAACCAGGTGACGCTTTTACCCAATCCAGAGGTATTAGGCAGGGGGATCCTCTCTCTTCTTTCTTATTCATTTTGGCGCAGGAAGCCTTTTCTAGCTTCCTCAATAAGTCTGACACTACTGGGAATTACCAAGGTATTAAACTTTCTCCGACTTGCCCTTCTATTTCGCATTTGGCTTTTGCGGATGATCTCCTCCTTTTTGGTAAAGCCAACCCCACGAATATTTCCCACCTCAACCTAATTCTTACCAAATTCCTTCAAGCTTCTGGTCACAAAATAAACCATCTTAAATCGGAATTAGTGTTTAGCAAAAAATTATCTCCCATCATCAAAAGGAACATATCCTCTATGCTAAATGTCGAAGAGGCCCCTTGCTTCACAAAATACCTTGGCCTTCCCCTTAAGATAGGAAGGAGGAAACATGATCTTTTTATCTATCTGGTGGAATCTGTCCGCAAAAGGATTTCTAGTTGGTCCAAACTAATGGCACAAGCAGCTAGATCCATCATGATTTCAAGTGTTCTCCAGTCCATTCCCAATTATACCATGTCCCTATTTGCGCTCCCCAAGGGTATCATTATGAAGCTCAACTCCGCTTTTGCTTCCTTCTGGTGGAGTGGTAAATCTGATAAGAGGGCTCTCCATTGGATAAAATGGTCCAAATTGTGCGATTCTGTGGATCAAGGTGGGTTAGGATTCAGAGAGGTTGAGAACTTCAATAAAGCCCTCATGGTTAAACAACTTTGGAGATTACTCACGGTCCCGGGGTCGCTGGTGGCCCAAGTTATGAAACAACTGTATTATCCCCAAGGATCCATTAAAGATTGCCTTCCTTCTTGCAAAGGTAGTCCTATTTGGAAATCTATTTCCTCGGTGTTGTATTTGCTTAGAAATGGCTCGTGTGCTAGGATACTTCTGGGGTAGAGGCTCCCATGTCTGTGTCCCAATATATGGTAAGTAATTGTAACTGGAGATGGCTCTTTTCCAAAGATAATAAGTTCTCGGTCAAATCAGCTTACAACTCTCTGGTGGAGGAAACTAGGGCTGATAGTTCGTCTAGCCAGCCTCATTATATTGGGAGAGTGAAGAAGAAGATTAACACCTCTCTCTGTTGCCCGAGAGTGAAGCTTAATCTTTGGAAGTTTTTGGGTAATATCATCCCGTGTCAGGACAACCTGGCTAGGAGGATTGAAGGTGATTCAAAGTGCTTTTTCTGTAGGGATAATGATAATCTGGCTCACTGCTTCTTTCACTGTTGTGCAGTGAGGGAGATATGGAAGGAGTTAATTGATGTTAACCTTGTTCCGAAAAATGTGGAAGGCTTGATAGACTGGTTCCTTCGAAATACCAATTTCTGGAGTGTGAAGAAGTTTTCCCTCATTGCTAATAAACTTTGGATCATCTATGCTTCGAGGAATAAAGTCAAGCACAACCCAGAACTAGCCTGGTGGAAAGAAGTTGAGGTAAATACCTCCTTTACTGAAGCTTATATTCAGATTATGAATACCTCTCTCCCCCTGATTCCACAAAGAGTGTGGATGCCTCCGCCCAGCGGATTCTATAGTATTTGTACAGGTATGCAATCCAGTCGGTACGGTGATCGGGTTATAGCTGGAATCATTCGTTCGGATCTTGGTATACCCATGGTAGCTTTCAATCGAAGAATTTCTAGCACTTTAAAAGTGTAGGTTGTTGATATCAAGGCAAAACGAATTGCTATGGAGCTTGCCATCTCGGTGGGTAGCCACAGCATTTGCTTTGACACAGTAAAAAGCATTTCGAGGATGTTCTCAATTTGGAAGACGTTAGAAGGGAGGATGCGAGTTGGGAGGAGATATCAAAAGTGAGAGAGCTAAAGTCCAAGTTTGCTAGTATTGTAAGGGTTGAGTCTTCCTTGTATGAGAACTTCCTGCAGACGTTATATTGTGAGTGGTTAGAGCAGGTGAAATTAACATAAAAGAAAGAAATTAAAAACTCAAAATAAACGTCGGGCTGCAAACAAATCCCGGTCGCAGTAGTATAGTGAAAATGTAAGCAACCGGATGTCGAACCGTGGGACTAATGTACATATAATAGTACCTAAGCGTGTCACAAAAGGGGGGGGGTGGATTAATTGACTTGTAAATGAATAAAAAGGACAGATAAAATAAACTAAGTTGACAGATAAATAAAATGGAACTCTGGGTCAGGTTAATATAATCTGCATAATTAAGCTATCTCTACTGGTTTAATAATTTGGCAAGGTTCCTGTTATTTTCTTTAGGTCCGATGAAAACTCATAAGAACTCGTTCACCTGTAATGCAAGGTCCGATGAAAACTCAAGCAAAAGCCTGCAAACGGCAGAGGAGTATTGAGGAATTACATTTGCAACTGAATACTAACTTATTAAATCATAACAAGTTTCCTCCAGTTTTACGGCTTAATTAACCTGTCTATTTATCACCTGGTCTGATCAAAATAGACTTAGTAAAGCAATTTAATAAACTCATGACATTTATTAAAAAGGTGCGTGATAACTTTTAAGCGTAACAAACTGTATATAAATTAAACCAGTAAGAATATAGCACAATTAATACAAATACAAATAACCATTCCCAGAGTATACGTAAACTAGCCTAACATATTAAATAGATAGACAGAGACAAGAGTAATAGAAATCATCCGTAATCACTCCGGCTCACTCTGCTATTTTGTATACGTAGGGCTAGAGGTGAATTTGGTGGACTGTAAAATAAATAAAATGGAGAATAGGGAGAAGAGAAATGGGATGAATGTGTGAAGTGGTGAAGTTGGGTCGTGGATGGATTGAATCGATCGTGAATGATTTATTGGTGAGCTCGTGGGTTTATATAGAAAAGGAAGAAGCAGCAGAGGAGATAACAGACGCGTGAGCAATTGATTGAGGCGGCTTGATCTCACTGATTGCTCATTTATTGCAGGGGACAGACAGCTGAACACAGTGAATTAAGGTAGGCGCAGTGGACGAGTGGGCGAGTTGCAGGTGAAGGTAAGTTGCAGACGACGACGGCGAAGAAGAAACTGGTCGCGACTAAATTAGTCACGACCGCCTGTGGAAGACCGCCTGATAAGTGGCGGTTGGTGGTGGTGTCCGCCTGGGAGACCGCCTGATAAGTGGCGGTTTGGTGTGGTGGTGTCCGCCTGGCGGTTGCACGTGAGGAGACCGCTAGTTATGGGGCGGTTGCACCCTTGAACGTGTCCTATTTTCCTTCAAACTTTGACCGGCTCTAGATTCTTCGTTTGGACTCCGTTTCCTGAGCCGTTTGCGTCTACGCGTTCGTCTCTTTGTCTACTTCACTCCCGTCTTGGTTTTCCTCATGTTAAACCAATAATTTTGTGAGATAAACAATAAAACATAAACTAGAGGAAAACTAACCGAAGTGGAGAAATGAGCAAGAAAAGTGCTAATATTATACATGAAATACACCTAAATAACATGCTCATTTGGACACTTATCACACCCCCACACTTATCTTTTTGCTTGTCCTCAAGCAAAACTACGTACCCAAGTAGGGAATGCTCAATACTAACAAATATTATTATGAAGGGTAGGATAAACATGATCTTTTTAACTTAATTGAGGAGTGTGAAAAATCAACTGCTGGTGGCATAGGTGTGCTCAGGATAAAAATAAAATATAGAGTTTCGGGGTATGATCTAAGGTACTTCAATGTTTCTTTTAGGTGACTCTGAGAACTTTTACCATGGCCAACTTCTCTCAAGAATGGGCATTGAGGAGAAAACAAAAGGAAAAATAGATTCATGCATTTGTTTCACTTTTGCATAAGAGA
This sequence comes from Limonium bicolor, assembly GCA_023374045.1. Classification (NCBI taxonomy): domain Eukaryota; kingdom Viridiplantae; phylum Streptophyta; class Magnoliopsida; order Caryophyllales; family Plumbaginaceae; genus Limonium; species Limonium bicolor. Next base: position 54,493,713 of record CM041781.1, read on the forward strand.
TGAGAAAATGTAGGCATCACGCCTTTGTATTTAAGAACACTCAACTCTCTTTTGTTGGTTACCAATGGTGTCTCGAAAGTCCCTTATTTTTTTGTATTCTTCTTCTTTCTTTTTTTTTAACAGAGAAATACCCCTTAGCAATCCCTAAGAGAGAAGATAGAAAGAAACCCTGAGCAATAAAATCCAACCATTTGCAGATTATTTGGTCACACCGCATATAAAATGCTCCTCAAAAGTAATCAAAATTTTAAAATTTGTACCATTTATCCTACAATTCATAACAATATTTATTCTTAAAGAGAACAACCCACATATACAGGGTCCACAATATTGAATTGGACAAACGCAAGATAAAGAGAGAGATTAAACATTTAAGCACAAAATGTCACCGAAAAGGGCACACTCCCCCACACTTAAATTGAACAATGTCCTCATTGTTCACTAGAAAAATAAGGGAAGGTTTCAGAAGACCTTTTCGGTAAGTAGATAAAATAGAGGGAACACAAAGATCACAAATAAACATTTAAGCACATAAACGCTCCTCTGCAGTTTTTATTTAAATAAAAGCAAAATTAAAGAAACTGGTACTCCCCTGATATTATTTTTGCTTGCGTTTTAGGAGTTTCCCCCACACTTGAGCTTCAGCCTCAAGTAGCGTAGCTTGGTTGCGGTGTCCACATGGAGGTGCACCTGCATAAGACACTAGAAGCATCCATACTAAAGACGGGGTTAAAAGTTAGCAAAAATAAAATTTAAAGAGAACCTGAAAATTAAAAAGAGCATAAAAGCAAAGCAAAATAAAATAAAAGTACACCCGGGTTGCCTTCCGGGAAGCTGCCCTTCTTTAACGTCTTAGGCTAGACGCCCGCTTTGTTATCCTGGATCAAAACAAAACGTTACCTCGGCATATAAAATAAGAAAATTAATACTCCACAAAATCTGATGTTTGAGGAGGTACTGCCGGGAACGTAGTTCTAACAGAAGACCCGGCGGTGATGCTTTGTCTTCCTCAAATTGGAGGATGTAAACATTCTCCTCTTGTAGGTGAGGCTCGAAGAAAGAACGCTCGTTATCATCTTCAGAGAAAGTTAATTCTTTGAAAGTGATAGTGGCGTTTTGTTTGGATATATTGGCGGGAGGTGGTGGCAATTCCTTCTCTTCATTTTCGAGGATGTAAATATCCTCATTGTCTGGGTATATTATAGAGAAGGAGGGGAAATAGCGGTATTTGATTTTAGAGGGAGGGATCTCCATGAATGGCTCGTCTGTAGTGGGGTGTTCTACCTTTTGAACTGTCTCGCTCTTTGATTGCTCCAGTAGTTGAGCGATTCTCTCCAGGTAGTCTGGTTGATCTTCTAACCAGAGTTGCTCTTGGACTATGAGACAATCCTCAAAATCATGAGCTCCCCCACATTCGGAGCAGTATAAATCCTGCCAATATTCAAACGCTTCTTCCATTTGCCACGTTCAAATTTTTTTTTTTGTGTTTTTCTGTATAAAACAAAACTACTGAAAAAGATTAGAAAATAAAATGATTAGAAACAAACATAATAATAATATAAACAAAATATAAAAGATAATAAATATAAACAACAAACGAAAATAATATAAACAAAATATTCTAATAATACAAGTGAATAATCCGGGGCTTAGGGACTAGAATAAACTAGTCCCCGGCAACGGCGCCATTTTGCAGACGTTATATTGTGAGTGGTTAGAGCAGGTGAAATTAACATAAAAGAAAGAAATTAAAAACTCAAAATAAACGTCGGGCTCCAAACAAATCCCGGTCGCAGTAGTATAGTGAAAATGTAAGCAACCGGATGTCGAACCGTGGGACTAATGTACATATAATAGTACCTAAGCGTGTCACAAAAGGGGGGGTGGATTAATTGACTTGTAAATGAATAAAAAGGACAGATAAAATAAACTAAGTTGACAGATAAATAAAATGGAACTCTTGGTCAGGTTAATAAAATCTGCATAATTAAGCTATCTTTACTGGTTTAATAATTTGGCAAGGTTCCTGTTATTTTCTTTAGGTCCGATGAAAACTCATAAGAACTCGTTCACCTGTAATGCAAGGTCCGATGAAAACTCAAGCAAAAGCCTGCAAACGGCAGAGGAGTATTGAGGAATTACATTTGCAACTGAATACTAACTTATTAAATCATAACAAGTTTCCTCCAGTTTTACGGCTTAATTAACCTGTCTATTTATCACCTGGTCTGATCAAAATAGACTTAGTAAAGCAATTTAATAAACTCATGACATTTATTAAAAAGGTGCGTGATAACTTTTAAGCGTAACAAACTGTATATAAATTAAACCAGTAAGAATATAGCACAATTAATACAAATACAAAATAACCATTCCCAGAGTATACGTAAACTAGCCTAACATATTAAATAGATAGACAGAGACAAGAGTAATAGAAATCATCCGTAATCACTCCGGCTCACTCTGCTATTTTGTATACGTAGGGCTAGAGGTGAATTTGGTGGACTGTAAAATAAATAAAATGGAGAATACGGGAGAAGAGAAATGGGATGAATGTGTGAAGTGGTGAAGTTGGGTCGTGGATGGATTGAATCGATCGTGAATGATTTATTGGGTGAAGCTCGTGGGTTTATATAGAAAAAGGAAGAAGCAGCAGAGGAGATAACAGACGCGTGAGCAATTGATTGAGGCGGCTTGATCTCACTGATTGCTCATTTATTGCAGGGGACAGACAGCTGAACACAGGCATGAATTAAGGTAGGCGCAGTGGACGAGTGGGCGAGTTGCAGGTGAAGGTAAGTTGCAGACGACGACGGCGAAGAAGAAACTGGTCGCGACTATAATTAGTCACGACCGCCTGTGGAAGACCGCCTGATAAGTGGCGGTTGGTGGTGTGGTGTCCGCCTGGGAGACCGCCTGATAAGTGGCGGTTTGGTGTGGTGGTGTCCGCCTGGCGGTTGCACGTGAGGAGACCGCTAGTTATGGGGCGGTTGCACCCTTGACCGTGGCCTATTTTCCTTCAAACTTTGACCGGCTCTAGATTCTTCGTTTGGACTCCGTTTCCTGAGCCGTTTGCGTCTACGCGTTCGTCTCTTTGTCTACTTCACTCCCGGCTTGGTTTTCCTCATGTTAAACCAATAATATTGTGAGATAAACAATAAAACATAAACTAGAGGAAAACTAACCGAAGTGGAGAAATGAGCAAGAAAAGTGCTAATATTATACATGAAATACACCTAAATAACATGCTCATTTGGACACTTATCACTTCCCTATTAGGCTATTGTGTAATATGGATAATCATCTTTTCGAAAACACTATGTGTTGGGTGGGCGATCTTATTCCTCCCAATATAGCTATGGCTTGTAAGGTAGATTGGGAGCTAGCTGGTCAAATTGGTACTAGTTCCTCTAGATCTACAAGCTGACTTTTGTATCTTTTATAATATATGGTGATGACAGTTTATATCAAAAAAAAGTGGTCCAGGTTGATACAAGGGCTATTTATCACAACTCCATAATCCATTTTTATTAAAAAAAAAATCACAACTCCGTAATCCACAAATGGTAAATTAAAATAATTGACCATATAAACTTAAGACTCCACCAAATTCCTAAACACATCCTTCAAAAATGACCCATCGACTCCCAAGACGACCCACCGGAATCACCAGTCCCATCACACTCCCCCCAACTCACTCACCTCCTTCACCGCCTTACCCCCCTCCATCATCATCCTCCTTATACTCATTTCTACTTCCTCCGCAGTCACTACCATATTCGCCACTCTCTTTATATTATCACACCAATAATCCATTCTAATCTCTAATGCCAGCTCCATCTCCTTCACCAGAACGAAAGCGTTCAGCTGCTGCTCCGCGTAAATCGGCCATGTCAACATCGGCACCCCGAACCACAAACTCTCTAATATCGAATTCCACCCACAGTGTGACACAAACACCCCCACCGCCTTATGTCCTAACACCGCCATTTGTGGAGCCCATCCAATCACTCTCCCGACCCCTGCTGTTCGGTCAAGGAATCCCTCTGGCAATACGTCGGCATAATCCTCGTATTCTTCCGGCAGTGGCACAGGCGATGATGAGAACCAGTTCACTCCGTTGTTGACGTCGCCTTTCTGTTGTCCGTCTGATGGTGATACTGATACTGGTCTTCTTAATGACCATAGGAATCGTTGACCGCTTCTCTCTATCCCTACTGCTATCTCTTTCACTTGCTCCTTAGTGAAACTTCCCCAACTACCGAAGCAAAGAAACACTACAGAGCAAGGTGGCTGCAAATCTAACCATCTCACAATCACCTCGCTAGTTGAATTTCTCGAATCATAGGCGTGATCTTTCATATTGACAATTCGACCCACTGGATAAATCCGAGGCACTGATAGAGATTGTATTAGGGACGATTCCAAATCCTGGAACGTATTCACTATGATTCCCTTTGTACGTCGAACTCTGCTAGCGTACTCCATGATCATCTTGAAGGTGACAATACTATCCTTACCTAGGAGCATAGCAGGCCAAACTTTCATCGGAATGGGATATTTGAACCCGGCTACTTCCACCACAGTCTCCTCAAGTGAACCCGCGCCGAAAGTTGCCGGAACATCTTGTTGAAGTGATTCGAAATAGAGTGACAGGGTGAGGAAAGCGGCTCCAGAAGTGGTCAAACAGTAGGAAGGAACGCAGAGCTCATCACCCACTTCGATGAAATTTGTACAGAGCATGTCGAGTACAAGTCCGACGAGGTGCCGCTTTCGATTGTCTGTTGTCAAGGAGGAAGATGATGATGAATCGTAGCGATTAAGAAGGAATTGTTTGACGACGGGTCTGTATGTTTCCAAGTAAATGAACCATGAGTCTTCGCAGGTTGGATCCGACGGCTGGCTGTCCGGAAGGGGGAGTTCGATCACATTGACGGTGGTAGGGTTTTGGGATATGAGGGATTGGATGTAAGCGTCGATTGCGCCATTGGGGAAGGACAATTTTATGATGAGGATAGTGGCGGAAATCCGAGATGGATCACGAGATACGAGTCTTTGAGCAATCTCAACCGTTGGACGTAGGTGACCCATTATTGGAACTGGGATGAAAATCAGCTCGGCTAATTCATCTTTCGCCATTGTTGCTAGGAAGTTCGTGCTTGGTAAAAGCTAATTGATTCAGTTCGGGGAGTCCAGCGTATGACCCTGTTTCAGCTTTGAAGAGGTGTATTTGCAGCAGAAGGGTAATTTATTGGAAGCTGGGTTAAGCTGAGTGGATGATGTCTTATCAAAGAGGCATCATTGACGGATTGAGGTGGACATCAAGGTAATCGTGGGATGAAGCATCACTGCCACTGAAAGAATATATGCAGTAGTGCATTGCTACAATGAGTGGCTGAGGGAAATAAAACAATAACAAGTTTGTTGTTGAGTTTGGAAGAGAGAATAATTTCATGGATACTCAAATGCCCATGGCATGACCACCTTCTTCCCTTAATCATGAAACCTTTGACTAAGGTTTTTGTTTACATGTGAAACGTCCTTATATGAAACGTGTATCATCTACCGGTGGACGGTGGACCCTTCTTGCTATTATTTAGATCTTTCAAGCTCTGGTGATTGACATGCTTCCAGTTATAACATTTTTTTTAATGAAACTTGGGGTTATATCAAATAAAACACAAGTAGTTACTAGTCTTCATCCATATTACAACAACTAATTAATTACGCTAGAAGGAATATCACCTCCCTTCCAAAGTTTAAAGGTAGAGATATTGTGTGATGGAAAATCCATTAAATTTTGGACAGGTAAATGGCTGATTGATTCTGAATTGCAGGCTATTGCTACAAGGAGCGTTCCTGATTCTGCATGGGAGGATATTATACACGATTATTGGGATGAAGAATCTGGATGGAAGTGAGAGAAATTCCTACCTTTTCTTCCAGACCACTTCAAACAGTTGTTTGACAGTCATCTTATTTTCCCAAATTTGGGGGAAGATTTTATTGCTTAGAAATTAAAATTGTTCTGGAATCTATACGGTGTCCTCTGCTTATAAGTTTCTGATTTTGAATAATTTGTCCATTTGGCAGGGTAATGTGGATTCATCTATTTTCCAGAAAATATGGCAACTTCAAGTTCAGGAAAGAGTCTGTTGTTTAATGTGGCAAATTGGCATGGGTAAACTGATGACAAGTTCAAGAAGATGCTCCATGGGACTTACCTTGGACAGCTCATGTCACTACTGCGGATTGGAATAAACCGTAATTCATGTTTTCAGGGACTGTATGGTAGCATGGAGGATTTGGAATAAATTCATCCCACATGCCCAACGAAGTAAATTTTACCGTTTGCAGATTATCCCATGGTTGAAATTTAATATTAAGAACTCAGGCGAAAGGCTTATCAATGATGAGTGGAGTTCGGTATTTGCAATTAGTTGTCATCTACTTTGGAATTGGAGAAACAAGAAAGTTTTTGGCAACGAAAGCAGGATATTCCTGCCATTGCAAACTATTGTTCGAGAATGCTATTTCAATCGACGAGCTTGGGATAATAGTTGGGACTGGCCCGCTTGCAAAATCTGGAATTATCTGATAATGAAACTGCTATGTCTAACTTCTGGACACCCCCAAATGAAGGTTCTTTTAAGTTTAACGTTGATGCTGCGGTGAATATTTCTACTTATGCTACGGCTATTGGTGGTGTTTGCAGGAACAATGAAGGAGCTTGGATCATTGGCTTCGGTAGAATGGTTGGCACGGTGTTGGAAGAAATAGCAACTACTTCTTACCACTTAGGTAGTGTACCTATCGTTTTGCGGAATAGTGGAAATGTGGGTTGTCGTACTCTTGGGGACCTCGCTGTGGATAACTGATAGTATAATAAATTGACTGAGATTTCGATTCAAACAGATTTTATCTTTTTGAGGGAAATGATTATTAGCTAACTCATGAGACAATAATAAAAACAATTAATTAAAACATAAAAGAAATAGAAATCATAAATCTTCTTGTGTTAAAGAAGCATCCCGGGTTGTTCTGCTCACCTATTTTATTTAATCATATTAATATAACTTTCCCACTTTAGCAATAAACTCAAGAATCTTAATTAGTTTATTGACCGTTCCCTGCCTAATAAACCCTGATTAATTTAAACAACAAGCGCAATCCCTTGTTCAAGTCATTAATAAATTAATCGCATTATTAATAATCCCTATTGGAGAAAGATTAACCTATACGGCGAGAAACTCGCTTCTAGTCGTTAACCCATTTGACTTCCTGTGTCTAGAACCTTGTCTCAGCACTGCATTTTAACAAAGAACTACAAATATCACTTTAATAATTGTACAAGAGAATTAAAGCGCATTAAGGATAAGAATCAAAATACTGCTTAGATAAATTATACTGGAAAGCTTACATAACACAATTATATAAAATAGGCTCGCTTCCTAACCCGGGAAGGCTAGATATATTAATCACACATAATTATACAGTAAAACAAGCGTAAGAAATAACATAGTCGGAACCAACGAAGAAGAACGAACAGACAATCGATTCCTTCGTTGGTTCTCTGGAAACTAACAGTATAAGGCTGATGAAGAAAGAAAATAAAATGGAGAAGTGGGGGATAAGAAGATGGAATGGATCGTAGGTGTGAGCGATGGATTATTTACTGACTGGAAGGAATGATCTATTTGATGCAGAGGTACGGGGTTTATATAGAAGGAAGGAGGAGGAAGAAGACAGAGGCAACACCGCGTGAGCAATTTCAGTAATAGATTGGGGCGGTAGAACGCGTGAAATACTGTCGGCAGGCGCCTGATATTGCTGCTCGGGTAGATGGATAAGTTGCAGGCGCCGCAACGAAGAAGATAAACAGCACCGAATTCTGTCGCGTTAATATCTGGATCTGGTGCATTTTTAGACACGTCCGCCCCGTGTGTCCGCCTAAGGTTATGCGGACGTCACTCACGTCCGCTTGTTGTCCGCCTAGTTTTATGCGGACACACCCATGTCCGCCTCCTGTCCGCCTAAGTTCATGCGGACACAGCTGATGTCCGCCTCCTGTCCGCCTAAGTTCATGCGGACACAGCAATGTCCGCTCCCTGTCCGCCCAAACATACGCGGACGCCTCTGTCGTGTCCCATCTCTGTCCGGCCAAACATACGCGGACAGAATGAATCTGTTTTCTATTTTCCTGCAATCTTCAACCGGCTCCAGATTCTTCGTTATAAGTCCGTTTTTCGAGCCGTTTGCGCCTATGCATTCGTCTCTTCGTCCACTTTGCTCCTAGCTTGGTTTTCCTCATGTTTAACCAATAAATTTGTGAGATAAACAATAAAACATAAACTAGAGGAAAACCATACGATAAGTGAGAAATGAGCAAGAAAAGTGCTGATATAATATGAAATACACCCATAAAACATGCTCAATTGGCCACTTATCACACCCCCACACTTACCTTTTGCTTGTCCTCAAGCAAAACCATATACCCAAGTAAGTAAGAAATGCTCAATACTAACAAATATTATTATGAAGGGTAGGATAAACATGATCTTTAAACTTTTCGAGGAGTGTGATCCATCAACTACTGGTGGCATAGGTGTGCTTAGGGTAAAAAAAAAAAATTAGAGTTTCGGGGTATGATCCGGAGTACTTCAATGCTTCTTAGTTAAGGTGACTTTGAGAACTTTTACCATGGCCAACTTCTCTCAAGAATGGGCATTGAGGAGAAAACAAAAGGAAAAATAGATTTATGCATTTGTTTCTCTTTTACATAAGAGATGAGAAGATAATATGTAGGCATCAAGCCCTTGTATTTAAGAACACTCAACTATCATTTGTTGGTTACCAATGGGGTCTCGCAAGTCCCTTGTTTATTATTAAATATTTTTTCTTTTTAACAGAGAAGCACCCCTTAGCAATCCCTAAGAAAGAAGACAGAAGGAATCCCTAAGCAATAAAAACCAACCATTGTAGATCATTTGGTCACACCGCATAAAAATGCTCCTCAAAAGTAATCAAAATTTTTTAAATTTGTACCATTTATCCCACAATTCATAATAGTATTTATTTTTAAAGAGAACAACCCACATATAAAGGGTCCACGATATTGATTTTGGGAAAACACAAGATAAGCAGAGAGATTAAGCATTTTAAGCAATGTGTCAATTTAAGAGAGACTTAAGACGAGCGATAGAGAAGTGAGTCCTCCCCCACACTTAGATTGGAGCAATGTCCTCATTGCGTAGGAAGAATTGAATTGACGAGGACATGCAATCTATCAGAGTACCTCACACAATTCAAAGCAGTAGGGAGTATGTAAAAATTTGAAGTGCAAAGCAAAGAGAATGTACTCCCCAGAGTTCGCAGAGTGTTTAGACAGAGCTCCCCCACACTTGAGTTCAGCTGTAGAAATGTGAAAGATGTTCCTGTAATAAATATTCTAAACAACCAGAAGAACTCAAGTTAATTCTCCTCGTTCTCTCTCCTCTCTTTTTTTATTTATAAAAACATATATAGGAATAATATGAAAAACAAAACATAAAACAAAAATAGTAGGGAAATAATATTTAACCACTGGGTTGCCTCCCAGTAAGCTGCCCGTATTTATAGTCTTTGGCTAGACTCCCGCTTTGTTATCCTGGATCAAAAATAAAAGTAGACAACAGCTTCGCCAAGAAAACGAAGTTAGCAGTAATTAAGAGAAAACCACCTGGATCAAAACAGAACGTTAACTCGGCAAATAAAATAGGAAAATGAATACTCCACAAAACCTGGTGTTTGAGGAGGTACTGCCGGTAACGTAGTTCTAATAGGAGACCAGGTGGTGATGACTTTTCTTCCTCAAATTGGAGGATGTAAACATCATCCTCTTGTTGTTGAGGCTTATGGAGGCAGGGTGAGAGTTTATGAGAGACTGGTGGTAGCACTTTCTCCTCAGATTTGAGAATATATATCCTCTTCCGGTTGATGAGGCTCACACAAAATATCTTCAAATTTTAATTGCTCCTCTTGTGCTGGGGATGGAGGTGGAGGAGAATTGTAACTATCAGACATTTGCTCCAACTCGGCGTCGGAGAAAAATGTCCTGATAAGTTTCTTTATCTCCTCATCAGAACTTGTAGCTTCAATAATATCTGGCTCGAATCGATCTTCACTCATTGGACTCACCACTGGAATTTCTTCTAGCGGCTTGGTGTCTCGGGAAAAATTCGTCTGGCCCTTGTGTAGATTGTGTTCATTCTGATTGAAGTAGCAGTATCCCAACTGAGCTTCTTTGTACTGTGTATTAGCCTGGTCGACTTCCCACCAGTACGACTCTCGATTTGATTGTTGAGGTGATTGATAATCCTTGATCAACCTTTGATAGGAGGACATCTCCTCTTGCATGTGAGTCCATTCCAAATTGATCAACAATCTCTTCACCTCATCGTCGCCGCTCTCCATAATCAGTAACTATCCTACAAAAAACAAAATAAAAATAACAAGTAGAATAGAACTAAAAATAGAAAAAAGCATAAAAACAGAAATTAACTAAATAGAAAAACAAATATGAAACAAAACAGAGATAAAATAAACTTGCTAAAACAAAAAGTAAGTAAAATGAAATAAAATTAAATAAAGCGAAAACAAAATAAAATAAAACAGATATAAACAAAATTAAACAGAAATCTCAATAAAATTAAAAACCATCAATTAACCGTGCCAGAGGTCCCCGGCAACGGCGTCAAAAACTTGTTGGAAGAAATAGCAACTACTTCTTACCACTTAGGCAGTGTACCTATCGTTTTGCGGAATAGTGGAAATGTGGGTTGTCGTACTCTTGGGGACCTCGCTGTGGGAAATGGTTATTAGCTAACTCATAAGACAATAATAAAAACAATTAATTAAAACAGAAAAGAAATAGAAATCATAAATCTTTTTGTGTTAATGAAGCATCCCGGGTTGTTCTGCTCACCTATTTTATTTAATCATATTAATATAACTTTCCCACTTTAGCAATAAACTCAAGAATCTTAATTAGTTTATTGACCGTTCCCTGCCTAATAAACCCTGATTAATTTAAACAACAAGCGCAATCCTTGTTCAAGTCATTAATAAATTAATCGCATTATTAATAATCCCTATTGGAGAAAGATTAACCTATACGGCGAGAAACTCGCTTCTAGTCGTTAACCCATTTGACTTCCTGTGTCTAGAACCTTGTCTCATCACTGCATTTTAACAAAGAACTACAAATATCACTTTAATAATTGTACAAGAGAATTAAAGCGCATTAAGGATAAGAATCAAAATACTGCTTAGATAAATTATACTGGAAAGCTTACATAACACAATTATATAAAATAGGCTCGCTTCCTAACCCGGGAAGGCTAGATTTATTAATCACACATAACTATACAGTAAAACAAGCGTAAGAAATAACATAGTCGGAACCAACGAAGAAGAACGAACAGACAATCGATTCCTTCGTTGGTCCTCTGGAAACTAACAGCATAAGGCTGATGAAGAAAGAAAATAAAATGGAGAAGTGGGGGATAAGAAGATGGAATGGATCGTAGGTGTGAGCGATGGATTATTTACTGACTGGAAGGAATGATCTATTTGATGCAGAGGTACTGGGTTTATATAGGAGGAAGGAGGAGAAAGAAGACAGAGGGAACACCGCGTGAGCAATTTCAGTAATGGATTGGGGCGGCAGAACGCGTGAAATACTGTCGGCAGGCGCCTGATATTGCTGCTCGGGTAGATGGATAAGTTGTGGCGCCGCAACGAAGAAGATAAACAGCACGAATTCTGTCGCGTTAATATTGGATCTGGTGCATTTTTAGACACGGTCCGCCCCGTGTGTCCGCCAAAGGTTATGCGGACGTCCCTCACGTCCGCTTGTTGTCCGCCCAGTTTTATGCGGACACACCCATGTCCGCCTCCTGTAGCCTAAGTTCATGCGGACACAGCTGATGTCCGCCTCCTGTCCGCCTAAGTTCATGCGGACACAGCAATGTCCGCTCCTGTCGCCCAAACATACGCGGACGCCCTCTGTCGTGTCCGTCTCTGTCCGGCCAAACATACGTGGACATAATGAATCTGTTTTCTATTTTCCTGCAATCTTCAACCGGCTCCAGATTCTTCGTTATAAGTCCGTTTTTCGAGCCGTTTGCGCCTATGCATTCGTCTCTTCGTCCACTTTGCTCCTAGCTTGGTTTTCCTATGTTTAACCAATAAATTGTGAGATAAACAATAAAACATAAACTAGAGGAAAACCATACGATAAGTGAGAAATGAGCAAGAAAAGTGCTGATATAATATATGAAATACACCCATAAAACATGCTCATTTGGACACTTATCACACGGCAAGCATCTTACAAGATGAAGCTCTCGATCTTATTTATGCGCTTAGGATAGCCTGGAGAAAGGGTCTGAACAGGATTACTTTCTACACTGATTCTCTGCCCCTGGTGCAACTGATTGAAGGCCGCCCTCCATTGCATCATTGTCGACCGCTGCTGCTGGAGTGTAGCCGCTTACTTAATCAGAACTGGGTAGTGTCCCTGAGTTACACCCCTCGATGCTACAATAAAGTAGCAGATGTAATTGCTAAATCTAGTTTACTAGGTGCATGGAACATGTATGAACTATCTGGGCCATCAAGGTGTGCTCAAGCACAAGTGCTAGAAGACATCAGACTCTTCAATAATAATAATAATCCTTGAGGCTGAGCCTCCGCCTTTTTGACCAAAAAAAGGTAGATATATTGTTAAACAAACTACAAATGATGACAGTTGGAAAATAGATGGAACTATTATCCTTGCCAAAAACGAGAAAACTGAACATAGGAATCAGTCTTGTGAGTTGCACTTACAAGCTGTTTTGGACTATGGGTTCATGGAGCCAAATATGACAACAAAAATGACTGATATCTGATATCAATTTCCACTTGAAAATGACCTTCTTCCATCATTCAGATAAGGCCATAGCACAACCTTGTATTTCAGCTTCGTAAAGACTGCAAGCATTCAATATTACCTTGTTAAAAATCATGAATGGACTCCCTCTATGGTCTCTGATAGTACCGCACAGAGTGATAGAAGGCCCTTCGTAATTTTGCAGCACTTAATTTTTAAATGACCCTAAGCAAAAGGTATCCCATGATTAGAACTCATAGGCAAAACAACATTCATACTCATCTCATAAGCTTTGCAAAATGCAATATTTTTTTTGGTCTACCACCCGGTTCGCCCTATTGGTCTACATCCGGATCAGGGATCAGCTTTGGGTGGATAGGTTTCAGTCCCCTCCCAATAGTCGTTACGGGGGATCGAACCGTGGTTCTCCCTACCAAGCTCAGTCCCAATCACCAATGAACCAACGGGGTATTGGTCAAAGTGTAATATTTGATTCAATCATAACCAACCAAGACTTGTCAACATTATGTCTCACAAAATATTTTGCATCATAAATGGACCACATAAGATTAGCAATCACTGCCAGTTTCTCTGTTGTCCACTTGTTTGATGACTGATAGAACCAATCTTGTAGACTAGTTTCACTAATATTAGGCAAGAAGGCTATATCAATAATACCATCCCACAGATGGCACACCATTATATAGTCAAACAACATATGGAACATTATATGTGTTTTCTCACACAGAATACATTTATCTGATCCCCACTCCCCAGTCTCTTAACATTGTTTGCCATATAAGGAACAATATTAGAAAGAAATTTCCAACACAACAGTTTAACACTGGGGCTACATCGATTATTTTGAATCTTGCGGATAATCTGATAGTATAGTCATTCTTTGATGAGGTGTGTCTTTGATTGAAATCTTCTTTGGCCACGGCATAGGCTGATTTAATAGATAAAAATCCATCTTTTGTATGGTGCCACTCCCACTTATCCTCCTCATTTTGATTCTAAGGTATATTTGAAATGATCTTACTATCAAGGCTCTAACCAGTCATCAAAAGGAGGGGGGGGGGGGGATATCCAGGTTCATTCTTATGAATCAATGAAGTGATGAACGGTGATATTAGAATTTGAAGAAGGAAAAGGAGTGATAGGTTTGAAAGTAATAGGTCTGGGAATCCAGGGAGACTTCCAGAATTTTGTAGTATTTCCATTCCCAATCTGAAAACTTGCTCCTCTTTTGACTATTAGTATGGTTGAGAAAATGGATCTCCAAATGGGACTAGCTTGGCTTTTGATATTTGTATCCAGGATATCATTATATGGAATGTAAATGCCTTTGAGATTTGAGAGAAAAGAATCAGGAACTAACACAGAATGTTCCTCACTTGTTTGGCCAAGAGGGCTTTATTGAAATGGGATATTTCTTTGAAGCCAAAACCACCCTTGTGCTTGAGGGTGTAGGTTTTATCCTAACTGAGCCAATGCATACCTTTTCTTTTATCGGCACCCCCCCTCCGGAAAGAAGAGAAGATAGAGTTCAATCTAGAGATAATGGTATTAGGGAGAAGGAAAAGAGACATGGTATATGTTGGTATAGATTAAAGCACACTAGTGATTAACACTCCTCTAACTTCCTGTGACATCAGCCTTGAGCAGGATTGGACTTCTCTCTTCACTGCCTCAAGAAGATAATTGAACATTAGGGTTTTTTTCTACCAACTTTAACTAAGAGCCTAAGGTACTTGGAGAAGTTGGGAGATTCAACATAACTAATGATATTACAAATGAGGGATCTCATATCAGGGTAAAGTTTCTTACTAAAGATATATAATATCTGATTTGTGGCTGTTAATACTATGACCAGAGCTAGATAAAAAATCATCTATAATCTTTTCAGGTGTAAAGCATTCAGAGGAGAGGCAACCCCACAAATGAGAATGTCGTCAGCAAATGCAAGGTGAGATATAGAAGGACCAGATCTTGAAAGTTTATATCCCTGATAATACCCTTCAATTCCAACTTGGTTAAGAGATGTTGATAAAACTTTCTGAACCAAGATAAAAATAAACAAGGAGAGAGGATATCCATCACGAATGCCTCTAGTAGGAGAGAAGAACAAGCGTGGGGCCCCACTGACTAGAATCACACACTTGACAGAAGTAATACAATTCATAATTGGGGTAAGCCAAGCTGGGGGAAAACCCTATAGACTCTATGGTACTTTGAATGAAACTTTATTCTAGTTGATCATATGCTTTACTCAAGTCAACCTTTAAGGCAAAGTGACCTTTCTAATTTACATAACTTTGAGCTAAATCATGTTGAATTTTGCCAGCTATAATGATGTTATTAGTGATATTCCTTCCTTTTACAAAACTAGACTGAGAACAAGAAATAAGATTGGGGAGGATTCTGTTTGCTAATACTTTAGCTACGATTCTGTAAATAAAGTTACATATAGGTATGGGTCAAATCTCAGAAATGTCAACAACATCTTTAATCTTTAGAGTAAGAGTGATATAATAATCATATAGATTATTAGGAAGAGGGTTACCTTGAAGCACCAATAGTCTAAGTAACATGATCCCCAACCACACTCCAGGTCTTGAAAAACTTGCCGTTGAATCCACCAGGCCCTAGAGCGTTATCAGAACCCAGTTGCTTCATTGCCTTAATGATTTATATAGAAGTATAAGGGCACTTGAGCTCATTCACAAAACCCTATTTGAGTTTCCCAGCCACACCATGAGCGAAGTAATCATGATATGATGGAGAAGTAGTATAGAATAACTTATTAAAATGTAATCTAGCAATATCTTCCAATTGATTCCATTGGTAGCACATTTTATTTTAGAAATTCAGTATCCTAAAGATTTGGTTCTTCCTAGCTTTGGCAGAAGCTTTAAAGCGGAAGAAACATGTATTCTTATTTGCCTCTTTCACCTACCTATCTCTCAATCTTTGTTTCCAAGAAATTTCTTCTTTCAACATCAGAAGCTCTATCTCCAAAATAATTCTTTTTCTGTTTGACAAATTCCCAACAAATGGGATAGCACTATCCATTAATTGGATACCATCTTTCTTCTTCTTAATTTTCCACTTGACTTTACTCAAGGTCCATCCCTTCCATTGAGATAGTTTCCTAGCACATGTCTTGATTTTACCAATCAAATCCAAGTCATTCTCACCCCCACACCTCAAAGAAAATGTCAAGACACTTCTTATCTAAAAGCCACATATTTTCAAATCTAAAGGTATATGTTGGTTTTCAGTGATTCCTGAAAACATGATCAAGATGGGATAATGATTTGATCTTTCTCTTTGAAGATGTTCAACTGCTATATGAGGGAATAAAGATAGGCCTTCACTGGATAAGGCTTTATCAAGATGAATAGTGTAGTTACTATCATCACTTTGTCAATTAGTGAAGGTAGCAAAGGAGCCAAGGAAACCCAAGTCAACCAGATTGCATTCTTCCACTGTATCTCTAAACGGTTTGATTTGATTCTCATTCCTGAATCTGCCACCACATTTTTACGAATTGAAGAGAATCTTAGCAAGTCCATTTCAGAAGTGGACCTATGGGTCTCCATAAGGAACACAAGCTCTGGGTTATATCTTTTTATAAGATTACTAACTCAAACTACTACCAGAAGACATCTGTAGCAGAAATATGTGACTATCTCTACCTAGGCAGTGTACCTATCGTTTTGCAGAATAGTGAATTAAGTGGGGGTTGTCGATCTCAGGGACCTCGTTCAATTAATTGACATTTTAATAACTAACTAAGAATCTAAACAAAGAAAACAGGAAAATGTCACTATTTTAGGGTTTTGTCAATTTAACTAAATCACTGACTCAATAGAAAATAATAGAATACTAAAATAATTAAATAAACTGAGTAAATAAATAAAGATTAAAGCTCTAAATATAAGGGAGCACCTCGGATTGTTCTACAAACCTTCACTTTATCAATCTATTACTAAACTCCTCCTTAATCTATCACTTTATCAATCTATTACTAAATTCCTCTTGTACAATGAATCCTAACTAGCAAAAATAACAAGCGACACACCATGCCCAAGTCAAACCTAACCAATCGCTTTATTACCAATTCCTATTGGAGACAGATTAACCTATAGGCAAACCATGCTTCTAGTCGTTAATCCGGTTTAACTTCCTATGTCTTGTTAACTAATCTCAGCGCCGCATTTTGATTAGGAAACTACAAAGATTGCTTCAATAATTGATCAGAAGATTAAAGCACGTGAATAATAAAAATTAAACTACTGCAATTATAATTAGAGAAAAGATTGCAAAATAAATAAAAAGATTCAGTTTACTACCCAAATCCGGGGTGCTAGTCTAACTACTTAAACATAACTCTAAAAATAATAAAAGTAACAAAGAACGACATTAAACAAAATAAGAGAGAGGTGAGAGAAAACTCTAGTTAGCAAGTTGACTCTGGATCCTCGCTCCGCCTTCATCTTCATGTTGGTGTAACAATGGTGAATTATGGATGTGTGGTGTGGTGTGTATGCTGATGGTGAACGATGGTGGTGTGCGATGGAGCATGAAAGAGAGGCATAAGCATTTGCTGGTGGGCTTACGGTTTCCAGACATCCCTCTCTCTATTCCTTTTATAATTACAACATTTTTTTTTATCTTTAACAACAACTGAATGTGGCGGAAAATAGCTTGGTTCGGGTTTATAAACCCGGACATAAACTCGGACCAGGCATAGATATAGGCAGAAGATTCAGCGCAATTGTGGTCCAGGTTTACAACCCGGATGTAAACCTAGAGCAGGTCCTTAATTTTCCAGTGAGTAACGCCTGCAACTGGTGCGGGTCAACAAATCCGGACACAAACCTGGACGAGTACATAAAATGGGTAGAAGGAATTTTGAGGCCTAGATTCTTCGTTTGGACTCCATTTCGCCCCTCGTTTGTTGCGTTGCGAAGCTTGTGAAATGAAGAATGAAATTCCTTGAGTTTGAACTGCATTTGACACATAAAATGTATCATTTCACACCGAAATATAAATCTGAGGAAAAGCATATGATAAGTGAGAAATATGTATGGCATGTATTGTTATCAAAATAGGAAGTATTAAAGCTCTAAAATTTGATGTATTTCACACTTATCAAACTTCGTCACACTTAGCTTTTGTTTGTCCTCAAGCAAATAAAAAATAAAACCTTTTAACGGTCGTAGCATCGAACCTCAGGATCAAACAAGTGTAGAAGGAAATTGTAACACCCCAACCCGAAATCCAATAACCTGTACGACGATCACTCCCAAATAAAACACAAACTGCAGCGGAAATAAATACAACAACTGGCGGTATTACAATGCCGTTGGCCACCTTTCTGACCAACAAGGCTCACTCCAAATACAATCTCCAAAAGTCACGGTCTGAATACGAATACTATCCGAGATACTAGGAATCCAACTCAAAGGTACAATAATTAAGTAAAACAAATAACTAGTAGGAGACTCCCATAGCTTGAATCTACCCCACCTACACTCGGTGTGGTAATCTTCTCAACTTCAGGTACCTGAAAAATGGGGGTGCCCCCAAAGGGGCTCAGCAAACAATGCTGGTATGGAAAACGTGCAGCCCATCGTCTACCGGGCCACACCAACTACTTTGTTGAATACACGCAGTTCATTTTTTTGTAAAGCTGTAAACAAGCATAGTATGATAATAACAAACATCCATACAAGGACAACAATGTCACATAAAACAAGACTTCAGAAGGTCAAGTTAGATGAACTGTAATCATTTGATAGTTGTCTGGTCCACACAGTGGGACTGACAGATGTATAGGAGTATGTCAATATAGTGGAGGTATAGTGAGCTCGTTATAAAGAAAGGTTGGGTAATTAGTCCCCCAGAAGGTAACGTAGTTAATTCCTGTACTTAAAAGATGTGGGAATCGAACCCTCGAGAGAAATGAAGTCTTCCTCTCCACTTGAACTGTTCCGGTACGCAGCCGGTGAGTGACATAGAGCACCCTGGAACTGTTCCGGTACGCAGCCGGTGGGTAGCATAGTGCACCCAGAACTCCCGTCGCGACGTAAATTGAATAGGAGACGACCTGAGACAGGTACAACTCCCGTAGCATGCATGGCCAGATCCAACTGGGCTCCTCGTTCTCGTAGTGTAGAAATGTTAGGTGTCATACAAAGACGTTAAACAAGAACACAATGTGTATTGTCAGTTATCACGTTTAGGATAATGACGTTTGTTATAAAGTGAAGTTAGTGAGAGACTTGAGTACAAGTTCTCGGTATAATAAAGCGCAGGTATTTAATCCACTGGTATAGTAGTGTTTGTATGCGTGGGACATACACGTTGTAGTTAGCATCATTCATGCACATGAAATAATACAACGGTGCACAAGAGTAAACAACATTTTACATTAATTATCTTGGTCGTTATTTCAAACAACAGATAGCACACAAGCCGGTGTAATCCCGGTCAACGTCTGGTCAAACAAAGTCCTAGAATAGGATTAACTGAGAGGGTTAATTTATGTTACCCTTATATAATAATTTTATTGGATTATTCAACAATTTCATATTTGTTATTTCGTGCGAGGTTTATTTCTTTTAATTACCTCATGATTTTATGTATAACTTATTTGTTATTCCTTTTGATTTATTTATAAATCCTTTAATGTACATATATGTATTTATTTATTCATGTACTATATTTGTTATTTATTTTTAATTGTCCAGGTGACATAGCAACTTATAATTTCTTAACTATATTTATATGCCATACATGGACATAAAATTCTTATAGTTTTTATTATTCTCCGTTAAACCATAAATAATATTTATTGATTACCTTTAAATTCCTTATAACCATATAAGCCATAGTTTTAATTCCATAATTCTTTTAATCAAAATTCTTTCTTCTAATTCCTCCAAATATTCATATAGGACCTATATTTATTTAAATCTAAATCCTTACCCTTATTTTTCGGTTATTTACAAAACAACCACATTAATTCATAAACTTTATATTTAATTTCTAATCTCATTATATATAGTTTTAATTCCTTATTTAATTAAATTCCAAAACTACCATTAATATTTTGGTATATTTCTTTTGGAATATTATAACTTTTCAAAAATTACCATTTAGCCCCTTAAATTCTCGGCCTATATATATATATTTTCTATAATTACAATTTATCCCCAAAATCTTATAATCTTTACATAATGCCTTATAAACTATAGTTTTAATCTTAATTCTCCACAGATGCCGAATAATATATAATATATATATATATATATAATATATATATATATATATATATATATATTCTTAAATTACAAAACTAACCCAAGGTATTTCGGCTTTGTCATATACTTTCCATTAATTACATTTTCACCCTAAACTTTATAATAGTTACTTAATACTTATAACTATAGTTTAAATATTTAATTTCTCAAAATTTCGAAAGTGAACTTAATAATTCTCTTAATTATGTTTTCGCCCATATTCAACTCCAAACTTTCATAATTTTTATAAATTACATAATAGCCCAAAACTTTATAAAATGTTATTTTAACACTTGTTTAAATTATCTAAAATTCATAAACTTAATTCCTAACCTTATATTATATCATATTATCCCAAGGATACCCTTAACTCTCGGTTTTTATAGTATATACACCAAACTTTGTAAAAATTACATTTTAGCCACATAACTTAATTAATTAGCCCTTTAAGCACTAATAAAATATTTTTAACTCTCCAAACTTTATAATAAGTTTATATACCTAAGTAGGTCATTAATACCTATTTATCACTTAGACCATTCGGCCATAATTAATGTGACCATATAGTATATAAAGTGGATTTATATGTCAAAATAATTATACATAAATTCATAGGAGTTATATAACTCATGTAAAAATTATTGTAATGTCTTATATTGATTCCTAGCTCAAAATAGAGTATTTTTTCCCTTGACAATTCGGCTTGAATTGATATGTAACATAAATAAATTTTGTGACACAAAAATGTGTCTTAAGGTAAATATTTTCCATATATGTTATAGTTTATATTTTTGGCATTATGTAACACCCCAACTCAATCCAAATGTGGTCTCGCAACTTAACAGCATATATATATACATAACACAGCGGAATTCTTTACACTCCAGGACCTTGCCACGGTCTGACTACACAATATACCGAACATTAGTACATAACAACCTTAACATTGTTCTTCATTTACCTTAACCATGCAACACCCTCCTTAGACATTCCCATCTCCTTTTACTCACTTACTCACCATTCTCATGATCATACGCTCCTTTACATTCCTAGTCATTCCCTAGACAATCGACAACCTTCTCCTTCAATCTTCACTCCCATCACCTAAGTCCACTCATTACCATCTAACTAAAACCTTCTCCCACCACTAACATCACCACCTCTTACACAAACCTCCCGAACTCTCATTGTTCTACGCTTAGTTCAAACCTTGCCACGGTCTGACTACAGAATATACCGAACATTAGTACATAACAACCTTAACCAAATATATATTCTTCTTACAAACCTCTCACATCCTATACATCTTACTAACTCAATTGCCATACGAGTGTACATGCACAACTCGTAGGCCACACTTAACCCTTAACACTTGTACCCCTTCTTACTCTCACGACGGCCGCCTCCTGATGTTCACCTGTGTAGTAAAAACAGCCCCCAAAGTGGGTCAGCACGAATGCTGGTATGATCCTCTCATGGCCCCCAAGCTAACGTGGCTTCGACAACTAATTGTCAATAGCATGGAGGTTGATTAGATGCACACCATAATAGTAAGTGCAGTAACAACAAACCACATAGAACAATCAAAGTTCACACACAATGAATGACTTAAATGCGTTCCCTTAATTAGAGAGTTAATTATTTAACTTCTTAAGTTATACCTCCTCTTAATCTTAGTCCATCCTTATCTCACCTCAATCTTAATCTTATCTTAATCTTAGAAACAACCATCCTTTAAAAGGAGTGGATGTAGCTTATCTTAGTCTTAATAATACAAACCATCCTTTTAAAAGGAATGGTTGCAACTTATCTTAATCCTTACCTTATGTATGCCAACCGTTCCCTCATTGGGAACAGGTTAGCCTTTAGTTCGTTGTTTATCTTTGTAGGGCTTGGTTAACCCTAGCCAGCAGCAGGACACTTACCGGCAATAAGCAACATTCTTAAATTGTTGGGGATGTAGGCTTGATCCCCCCCACACCATCTTAAAGCCACCACCTTGGACTGGATGTCCAATGTAGCCGAGCCGGCCAACCCGACCCAAGGCTACTAGTCCGAGGACTAGTCCTTAATCGGAAGTCGAATCTGCTATAGATACCGACCCCCTTTCCTTAGCATGCATGACCGGAGATCGGTCCCGGGTTTCCTCACTCAAGTTCAAGTTAGTAGTAGTCTCAAGACCATGTTTGTTGGTTAACCACTTTCGGTTTATATCAGCCCATATTAGGGAGCGTTCCTTAGTCTCACTCAATTCCTTACTAAACGTTGGTTAGTAAGTTCTCACGGTATTTGTGTTAGTTTTCAATCAACACCACAATACAAATAATATAATATTTCGGTTGCATGCTTTATCTTGTTTAGTGAGCACACAAAAACAAATAGCACACAAGCCGAGGGACACCTCGTTAGCAAGAAGGTCACAAGAAGAACTGTACCGTTCACCGTTGGTTGTTCGGTTGCTTACTCTCTTCCGGAGTCCAAATTCCCAAGTCCTAAAACATTCATTCAGTTTTAGGTTGTTAATCACTTAACTTAATTCAACTTACTTAACTTACTTACCTTACTTATCCCTTAATGATCCCAACCTAACACTTCTTAAGTCTTACAACTTAATCTTACAAACTTAATCTTAAGTGAATCACTTCTCCTCATAACTTATACTATTCACCCACTTAATTATCATTGATACCCACCAACATGTCTTAAACAACCTTATAACATCATTACATATCAATCCCCAACCATTGAATATCATTTCCTAACCTTAAACAAAGTTTTTGGTCAAAACAGCACCGCGTCCGAACTTGTGTCCGAGCTTACCAAGTTCGGACGCAAGTCGAGACTCAAAGGGTTGCAACCAGACGTGTGTCCGAACATGTGTCCAACTTCCCAATTCGGACATGGGTCGAGGAAAAATCAAAGGAAGAATTTCAGGCGTCCAACATCTAAGTCGGACGTAGTTCGACTTGCCGAGACTCAAAAATTCTAATCGCAACAGGCATGTCCGAGCTTCCAAATTCGGACGGAAGTTCGGACAGGCCAGAATATTCATCTTCTACACCCTTAAACTTATCTTCTTTCTTGCAAAAATTTCCAACTCTTCCACAAGTGTCCCATTATATCTTAATACCATATAGGCTCTTAAACTCACCTTAGAACATCCTTTAAACCTCCTTAACCATTTCTCAATCCTTACAAGAATTTCTAACACTTGTTACTTTTTTTTTCCTTATCTTTCCAACATGTACTTTTTTTGTCTAAAAACTAACTATCCAAAGTGTTTCCTTCCCAATCAATATAACTTCCCCCTAAGCATTGTTGCATCCCCTCTTTGCTTGCTAAACCTTCCAAGATTATCTTGCATGTCCATGCACGATTCCTTTCCTTTCCTTGGTTAACTCATCACTCTTTACACTCTTAACATACCAATACCTTTCCTTCTATCCCCTTAATACCTTAACATTGTTCTTCATTTACCTTAACCATGCAACACCCTCCTTAGACATTCCCATCCTTTTACTCACTTACTCACCATTCTCATGATCATACGCCCCTTTACATTCCTAGTCATTCCCTAGACAATCGACAACCTTCTCCTTCAATCTTCACTCCTCCCATCACCTAAGTCCACTCATTACCATCTAACTAAAACCTTATTGTTCCACCACTAACATCACCACCTCTTACACAAACCTCCCGCACTCTCATTGTTCTAACGCTTAGTCATACCTAAATCATCTCAAAGCATTATACATCATTTCCTCTAGATTCTTGCACAAGTCTTACCACTCCTCATACCATGACTTTGGTGTGTTCAATACACCCATCTAAACTCCAACTTCCTCATAGACCATTCTAGGTCATTCTCATCCTCAAGACTTCTTAGTTAACTCATTTCCACTCAACTTCCTCTTAATGATCCCTAGTGAACCCTGGGCATATTAACTCACCACTACCACTTAAACACTTTGTTTTCTACTCAAATTTCGCCATAGCTTCTCTAGTATATTATCATGCCCAAATGTTTTGTTTTCCTCATTCAACCATCTCAACACATCAAGTCTTTTCCATCATATCTTCTCACCCCCAACCCACTCAATCACATCAAACTCAATATATTGCAATAATCTTAAATTGCATAGCACTAAGGCTCTTAAATGACATGGCTCTTAGGCCCTTAAATGACTTAAACTTAAACACTGAATTTCCCACATATAAATGCTTTCAACCTGCAAATACACTGTAATACTCCGTATTTTACGTTTTCAGATTTCATGACATTTCGGTTTATATCATTGCTTATGTTATGTGTTACTTTGGTTAGCTGATGGGACACCGGAGTCTTTAAATTAAAAGACGGGGGCAAGGAGGTCGTTTCCCCTCTTTTATTTTGGTGAGACTTATTAAGGTAAATAAGTCATTTATTTCTCATTCTCAATCCACGATCAGTTTTCAAATCGTGCGTTCTTCATCTCGACAGTTTCTACGCTCTTTCCTCTTCTTCTTCCTTGGTGAGAACTTGGTCCTCTGGTGTGAATTGTTGCTGGTTCCGGTCGTTTCTTCTGCTGCTCTGTTCGGGTTCTTCTCTTCTGCAATCAGGTTTGGTTTCCTTTCGATTCCGATGGTTTCCGCTTCCTGTTTGAGAGGGCAGTTTTTCTGATTTTGGGTCTCTTCTCTTCTGCAATCAGTGGTGCATTGTGCGTCTCCTCCGCGTGTTTGTTCGTTGAGTTGCGGCGTCGGACAGCATCTTGCTTCGAATTCAGTAAGTGGGGGATGGAATCGGGGTAGTTTGCTCACCCTCGGGGATGTTTGATTTCGTTTCTTTTGTGAATGTGTTGCTTTGGTGTTTTCTTCTTGGTTTTGGTTGTTTCGTGGCTAAACCCCCGAGGGTACTGATTTACCATTCCGTATGAGTTTGTGTGAGTTTTGGTGATTTTGGATTTCTGTTCGTCTGTCGCTCTGGATTTCGTCAGTTTCGCGCTGTCCGAACATCTGTCCGAACTTGTAAGTTCGGACAGTGCATCGGGCGCGTTTTGTTTTTGAAGGTTTTGAAGTGTCCGAACATCGGTCCGAACTTCAAAGTTCGGACCTGACGCGAGGATGATTTTCGTAAAAGTTTCGACGTGTGTCCGAACTTGCAAGGTCGGACGCAAGTTCGGACACTAAGATGATTCTGGCTTTTAACTCTCGACTTACGTCCGAACTTCGACGTTCGGACGTAAGTTCGGACATTTGTATCTCCGCGACTCTGATTCTCGGCCTCTGTCCGAACTTGCAAGGTCGGACGCAAGTTCGGACATGCCACTGTTTTGAGCATAACTCTCTCGTTTTAGCTCCGTTTTGAGTTCCGTTTGCGGGGTTGGATTCCCCTATCTGTGTACAAGCTTCTTGCTGTTTATATGCATTTTTATGCGCTTAAGATCTGTTTTGTGAGCTTTTGGTTTTGGGACCTAGTTACTTTGCTTCTGAGCCTTGGATAGTCGGGTCGGGCTGTCCCGTAGCATGCTGCGCAGGAATTCCTTCTGTTTATACTCCTTAGGGTCTCCCTTAGGACGTTATTTGACCGACGGGTCTGTTAGCTGTCTCTACGGCTTCTGTTGTGGGATCCTCGGATCCATAGGACCTTATGTGTGTCCTTCTGTTGTGTTAGCTTGTTTCTAGTGTCCCATTCTTCTGTTTCTGTTCTGAAGGTCCGACTGTGTTTTGAAGTGTATTCCGTTCTGCTCTGCCTCTGTTTTGTGGTTTCATTCGTCTATTTATTGACTCCGCTATCCTCTCTGTTTATAAGTATTCTTCTGCTTCTGTTTTGAGTGGGCTTCCTTGAGGAAGTCTTCTGCTTGCTGGGCTGTTTAGCTCACCCCTTTACTTTGTTGCAGATTGAGCTCGTGGGATCTTCTCTCCTCGTCCCCTTCTGGAGCTTGTTTATTTTATGTGCCTTTAGACTTTGTTTGCTTGCGCTTTGGACGCTTTAGTACTTTGTGTAGCCTTCGGGCCTCTCTCTTTGTATTTGACTTGTAAGCTTTTGGATCTTGTAAACTCTTTGGTATTTATACAAGTTTCTTATTCGGTTTTGGGATTCGTTTGCTTAGAGCCTTGCGACGTTAGGTAGTAGACTCGCGGCGTGTAACGGCCCTAACTCCTAGGCCGGTTTTGGGGTCGTTACATTTAGTGGTATCAGAGCCAGGTTGCTCGTTCTTTGGTGTCTGTGGGGTTTTGACTGCATGTGTGGGTGTCTGAAAGGTCTGCTGTTTGATACTTGATGGTTTCTGATAAATTTTGATGTTGTATCTTCAGTATGCCTCCCCGACGTTCAGGACGTGGTGCAGCTGCAGGCGATGCTCCCCAGGGGGACATTGCAGAGATTGTGCAGCAGGTGGTGACCCAGGTGCTGCAGACTGTAGGGGCCACTGCTGGTCAGGCGGCAGGAGCCGGTAACGCGGGGGGCAATAATGTGAAGGCGCTTCAGGAGTTTCTGAAGCTGAAGCCACCTTCTTTTGATGCTAGTGGCGACCCACAGGAGGCGAGCCACTGGATCACTGCCATTGAGGACCTTCTGCGGGTCATGGGATGTGAGGAGGATCAGAAAGTCGGATTTGCTACCTTCATGTTTCAGTCGGAGGCGAAGGAGTGGTGGAAGACGGTCGAAGGGAAGTACCCCCACCCATGGACATGGGAGCAGTTCAGGGGCTGCTTCAATCAGCAGTTCTATCCCGATGTCTTCAGGGATCAGAAGATTGTAGAGTATGGGAGGCTTCGCCAGACGAAGGAGATGTCAGTGGATATGTGAGGAAGTTTATTTCCCTTTCGAAGTTTGTGCCTGAGCCGGATGATAACCGGAAGGCTAGGAAGTTTGAGGCTGGTTGAGGGGTGACATTCGAGCTGCTGTGGCACCTTTTCGCCACAAGACTTCAGGGATGTGGCCGATGTGGCGTTGGTGGTGGAGTCTGAGCTGCAGGCTAGGCAGCGGTATGAGAAGAGGGACCAGAGGCCCGATAAGGGCAAGGACCAGAAGAGGAAGGGTCGTGTGGAGGAGCCCGAGAGGCGTGAGCAGACTTCTTCTCAGAAGAAGAAGTATAGAGGAGACCGGGGTTCTTCTTCATCAGCATCCCCTGCTGTGGAGAAGTGTGCGAGTGTGACCGTTTCCATCCTGGGCGGGAGTGCTACAGGAAGTCCGGGGCGTGCTTCAAGTGTGGTTCGCTAGACCATCGCATTGCCCAGTGTCCACAGGCTAGAGGTGGAGGTAGCAGTGGCGGTTCTGAGGGCCGAGGAGCTGGTTCAGGGTCCGGGCAGAAGACTGATCAGAAGAAGCCCCAGACCCAGGCTCGTGTACGCTCTAGCTGGTGAGCGAGACCGTGACTCAGGCCGAGTTGTGTCAGGTATTCTTCAGATCTCTTCTCAGCCAGTTTTCTGCTTGTTTGATTCAGGAGCTACCCACTCCTTTGTGTCTGCTGATTTAGTGGGTAGTCTCGGGTTGTCTGCTGTGCCTGTGATGTGGATTTGTGTATTTCTAGCCCGCTGAGTGGCGTACCTGCTTGTGTACTTGATTCTGTGTGTAAGTCGGTTCCGGTAGTGATTATGGATAGGAACTTGTCTGCTGATTTGATCCCTATGCGTATGTCTTGCTTCGATGTGATTTTGGGCATGGACTGGCTAGCAGAGCACCATGCCCATATAGATTGTGCAGCTAGGAGAGTTGTGTTTGATAGACCGGGTGAGACCCGTTTTGCTTTTGTGGGGAATTCCATTCCTTGTGCTCCTGTGTTGGTGTCTGCTATGCAGGCAGTCCGTTCCTTGAGGAAGGGCTGCCAGGGTTTCTCTGCTTTGTACCTGAGGTTAAGGAGGGATCCCGGTTGGAGATCCCCATTGTGTGGAGTTTCCTGAGGTGTTCCAGGACGATGTGCCAGGACTACCACCTGATCGTGAGGTGGAGTTTTCTATTGAGTTAGCGCCAGGGACTCAGCCTATCTCTAAGGCTCCCTATCGCATGAGTCCGGCAGAGCTTAAGGAGCTGAAGGTGCAGCTGCAGGATCTTCTGGATAAGGGCTTCATTCGCCCTAGTGTGTCTCCATGGGGAGCACCTGTGTTGTTTGTGAAGAAGAAGGATGGCTCCTTCAGATTGTGCATTGACTACAGGGAATTGAATAAGGTTACCATCAAGAATCGGTATCCTCTTCCCCGCATTGATGATCTCTTCGACCAGTTAGCAGGGGCGACAGTCTTCTCGAAGATCGACTTGCGTTCTGGATATCATCAGCTGAAGATTAAGGCCGAGGATGTGTCTAAGTCTGCATTTAGGACCCGGTATGGGCATTATGAGTTCTTGGTCATGCCTTTTGGTTTGACCAATGCCCCGTCGTTCTTCATGGATATGATGAACAGAGTCTTCAAACCTTTCTTGGATTCTTTTGTAGTTGTGTTTATTGACGACATCTTGGTGTACTCCAAGAGTGCTGAGGAGCATGAGGAGCATCTGAGGATGGTTCTACAGACGTTGAAGGAGAAGGAGTTGTATGCTAAATTGAAGAAGTGTGAGTTCTGGTTGGATAGAGTGGTGTTTCTTGGCCACGTGGTTTCGAAGGATGGTATCAGTGGACCCGAGAAGATTAAGGCGTTATGGAGTGGGCGAAGCCCACTAGTGTGTCTGAGGTGCGCAGTTTTCTGGGATTGGCTGGGTATTATAGGAAGTTCGTGGAGGGCTTTTCTAAGATCGTATCTCCCTTGACTCGTCTTCTTAGGAAGGATGTCAAGTTTGACTGGAGTGAGGCGTGCCAGGAGAGCTTCCAGGAGTTGAAGAAGAGGTTGACTTCGGCTCCGATTTTGACGTTGCCTTCTGGGACAGAGGGCTTCGAGGTGTTCTGTGACGCTTCCCACAGAGGGTTGGGGTGTGTTCTGATGCAGCAGGGAAAGGTGGTAGCGTATGGGTCACGACAGTTGAAGCCGTATGAGAAGAATTATCCTACCCATGACTTGGAGCTAGCTGCTGTGGTATTCGCCCTGAAGATCTGGCGGCACTATTTGTATGGGGTGACGTGTAAGGTCTACACGGATCACAAGAGTCTCAAATATCTGTTCACGCAGAAGGAATTGAATTTGAGACAGCGGCGCTGGTTGGAGCTGTTACATGACTACGACCTGGAGATCCTCTACCATCCGGGTAGAGCGAATGTGGTGGCTGATGCCTTGAGCCGTAGGGGTGCTCCTGGACTTGCTTGTTCGTTGTCAGGGGTTCAGAGGTCTGCTTTTGAGCTTCAGCGTATGGGGATTTGGGTTGTTCGGTCAGACCGTGCCGGGATGATTGCTTCGATTCAGGTCCAGTCTACTTTGATTGAGCGGATCAGAGAGGGTCAGAAGGCTGATGCTGAGTTGTGTAAGATCAGAGAGAAGTTGGCAGATGAGCAGGAGTCAGAGTTTTCTGTGTCCAGCGATGATTGTCTACGCTTCAGGGGCAGAGTTTGTGTGCCTAGTGGAGGCGACCTTAGGCGGGAGATTATGCAGGAGGCTCATGGAGCTCCTTATTCTGTGCACCCAGGAGGGGTGAAGATGTACCGGGACCTCCGAGAGTCCTTTTGGTGGGCGAATATGAAGAGGGAGATTTCTGATTTTGTGGCTCGTTGCCAAACCTGTCAGCAGGTGAAGGCTGAGCATCAGCGACCTGCGGGTCTTCTGCAGCCTCTTCCCGTTCCTGAGTGGAAATGGGAGAGCGTTGGCATGGATTTTATTGTGGGGTTGCCTAGGACATCTTCTGGGTACGATGCGCTATGGGTGATTGTGGACCGGTTGACGAAGTCAGCTCATTTCTTGCCTGTGAGGAAGACCTTCAGCCTGAGCGCCTGGCTCGGCTGTATATGAGATTGTGAGGTTGCACGGTGTGCCGGCGACGATCGTTTCGGACAGAGATCCGAGATTTGTATCTCGCTTCTGGCGAGCCTGCATAAGGCGTTAGGGACGAATTTGGCTTTCAGTTCGGCTTATCATCCTCAGACCGATGGGCAGACGGAGAGGACGAATCAGATTTTGGAGGACATGTTGAGGGCTTGTGTGCTCGACTTCGGGGGCAGTGGGATCAGCATGTGACTTGATTGAGTTCGCCTACAATAATAGTTTCCAATCGAGCATTGGGATGGCTCCATATGAGGCGTTGTATGGTAGGCGCTGTAGATCTCCTATTTGTTGGGATGACCTGCGGAGAGGGCGATTGTAGGTCCTGAGTTGGTGCAGGGAGCTGTGGACAAAGTTAAGACTATCAGGGAGCGTTTGTTGGTTGCCCAGAGCCGGCAGAAGAGTTATGCAGATCAGAGACGCCGTCCGCTTGAGTTTCAGGTGGGAGACCACGTGTACTAAGATCTCTCCAGTTCGGGGTGTGGTTCGTTTTGGGAAGCGGGCAAGCTGAGTCCTCGGTTCGTAGGGCCTTTTGAGGTGCTTGGGAAGGTTGGGCCGGTGGCTTACAGATTGGCATTGCCACCAGCTCTAGCAGGAGTGCATGACGTGTTCCATGTGTCGATGCTCAGGAAGTATCTACATGATCCTTCGCATGTGATTGACTATGGTCAGCTTCGACTCAGAGATTTCACTATGAGGCAGTTCCGGTTCGTATTTTAGCTCGGGATGTTCGTCGGCTTCGTAGCAAGACATGCCTATGGTTAAGGTGCAGTGGTCTGATCAGTCCGAGCGTGAGGCGACGTGGGAACTCGAGGAGGAGTTGCGTGCTAAGTTTCCGTCCCTTTTCGAGCAGTGAGGTATGTTGAATTTCGAGGACGAAATTCCTTTTAAGGGGGGAGTGATGTAATACTCCGTATTTTACGTTTTCAGATTTCATGACATTTCGGTTTATATCATTGCTTATGTTATGTGTTACTTTGGTTAGCTGATGGGACACCGGAGTCTTTAAATTAAAAGACGGGGGCAAGGAGGTCGTTTCCCCTCTTTTATTTTGGTGAGACTTATTAAGGTAAATAAGTCATTTATTTCTCATTCTCAATCCACGATCAGTTTCAAATCGTGCGTTCTTCATCTCGACAGTTTCTACGCTCTTTCCCTCTTCTTCTTCCTGGTGAGAACTTGGTCTCTGGTGTGAATTGTTGCTGGTTCCGGTCGTTTCTCTGCTGCTCTGTTCGGGTTCTTCTCTCTGCAATCAGGTTTGGTTTTCCTTTCGATTCCGATGGTTTCCGCCTGTTTTGAGAGAGGCAGTTTTCTGATTTTGGGTCTCTTCTCTCTGCAATTCAGTGGTGCATTGTGCGTCTCCCTGCTGTGTTTGTTCGTTGAGTTGCGGTACGTGGACAGCATCTTCGCTTCGAATTCATGTAAGTGGGGGATGGAATCGGGGTAGTTTGCTCACCCTCGGGGACTGTTTGTTTCTTTTTTGTGAATGTGTTGCTTGTGTGTTTTTCTTCGGTTTTGGTTGTTTCGCGTGGCTAAACCCCCGAGGGTACTGATTTACCATTCCGTGGATTTGTGAGTTTGGTGATTTTTTTTTTGCGTTTGTTCGTCTGTCGCTCTGGATTTCGTCAGTTTCGCGCTGTCCGAACATCTGTCCGAACTTGGAAGTTCGGACAGTGCATCGGGCGCGTTTTGTTTTTGAAGGTTTTGAAGTGTCCGAACATCGGTCCGAACTTCAAAGTTCGGACCTGACGCGAGGATGATTTTCGTAAAAGTTTCGACGTGTGTCCGAACTTGCAAGGTCGGACGCAAGTTCGGACACTAAGATGATTCTGGCTTTTAACTCTCGACTTACGTCCGAACTTCGACGTTCGGACGTAAGTTCGGACATTTGTATCTCCGCGACTCTGATCTCGGCCTCTGTCCGAACTTGCAAGGTCGGACGCAAGTTCGGACATGCCACTGTTTTGAGCATAACTTCTTCGTTTTAGCTCCGTTTTGAGTTCCGTTTGCGGGGTTGGATTCCCCTATCTGTGTACAAGCTTCTTGCTGTTTATATGCATTTTTATGCACTTAAGATCTGTTTTGTGAGCTTTTGGTTTTGGGACCTAGTTACTTTGCTTCTGAGCCTTGGATAGTCGGGTCGGGCTGTCCCGTAGCATGCTGCGCAGGAATTCCTTCTGTTTATACTCCTTAGGGTCTCCCTTAGGACGTTATTTGACCGACGGGTCTGTTAGCTGTCTCTACGGCTTCTGTTGTGGGATCCTCGGATCCATAGGACCTTATGTGTGTCCTTCTGTTGTGTTAGCTTGTTTCTAGTGTCCCATTCTTCTGTTTCTGTTCTGAAGGTCCGACTGTGTTTTGAAGTGTATTCCGTTCTGCTCTGCCTCTGTTTTGTGGTTTCATTCGTCTATTTATATTGACTCCGCTATCCTCTCTGTTTATAAGTATTCTTCTGCTTCTGTTTTGAGTGGGCTTCCTTGAGGAAGTCTTCTGCTTGCTGGGCTGTTTAGCTCACCCCTTTACTTTGTTGCAGATTGAGCTCGTGGGATCTTCTCTCCTCGTCCCCTTCTGGAGCTTGTTTTTTATGTGCCTTTAGACTTTGTTTGCTTGCGCTTTGGACGCTTTAGTACTTTGTGTAGCCTTCGGGCCTCTCTCTTTGTATTTGACTTGTAAGCTTTTGGATCTTGTAAACTCTTTGGTATTTATTCAAGTTCTTTTTCGGTTTTGGGATTCGTTTGCTTAGAGCCTTGTGACGTTAGGTAGTAGACTCGCGGCGTGTAACGGCCCTAACTCCTAGGCCGGTTTTGGGGTCGTTACATACACCCATCAATCTCATAGTAGTTATAATGCTCTTAAAACTCCTCTTAAACTTATATTACTAAATCATTCCCATTGGCTCCTTAATCACAAGTTCATAAGCTTGTTTAAATAGTTTTTCCTAGGTAAGCTCATTCCTATAACCCATTGTATAATGTAAGCTCTAAGCCACATCAGTACTTATCTAAAACTCATTCCTTAAACCTTAAACCACCATTAGGTAAGTGATTTACCTTGTTTTCTCAAGCTTATCTTATCTTCCTCCTTAGACCTTCTTCTTGCATGAATATCGGCCACCACTTAAACATCCTTTGCCAATGTTCTAACCAATATTCAATGACTCACATGAGTACTAAACAATACACTAACGTCAAGGAATGAAAACCTAGGTTAAAAGTGTGTTCTAAGGTATAAAAGTGGATGATTACCTTTGAAGTCTCAAAGTAGACTTGGGCATTGAATGAAATAGGACCTCCACTAGTCCTTGGTGAATAAATCAAGCTAGAACAAGGCATAAAAACAAGGCCCCATGAGTAGTAATTTTTGGCCATGTAGAAGGAATGATGGAAACATGCTTTTTCTTACAGATAACTTAGGGATTTGATTTGAATGTTTGATTTGATGGTTTAATATGATGGTTTGATTCTATTTTTGGTTGTTTCTTAACCTGTTTTGCTATTGATTTCTCATCTGCAACCTGCATGGATTCTGGAATTTTTAGAGTAATTTGCTATGTGAAAGATGTGTTGCTAATGGAGGTTTTTGAGAATTAATTCTTTAGTTTTTCGCTCTGTCCATATGTCTATTTGGATTTGTATGTCCATGCAAATTGTGAAGCTATTTTACAGGTTTTCTTTTGTTATGTCAAGACTTCTATCCGGACTTGTATGTCCAAATAGTTTTTAGAGGACGTGTTTATAGGTTTTAAGTCTCGGACTTTTTCCGGACTTCAAAGTATGGACTCAAGTATGGACCACGTAGGATTTAATTCTCAAACTTTGTCCGGACTTCCCAAGCCCCAGACCCAGTCCGGACAACTTGCTGTTTTTGTCTCTAACTTTGTCTGGGCTTCCAAGCCTGAACATGCCCCTGTTTTTAGTTTTTATTGCTCTTTGAAATTCTGTTTTGTTTTTATCTGTTGTGTTATGTTTACCAATGATTTATATATGTTTTGCTTGTGTTATTTGTATTATAATAACATTATCTAATTTAAGACATTGTATGTGTTTTGGGACCTAGCTTATTGCTTTCTGAGCAATGAATGGTTAGGTCGAGCTATCCTGTAGCATGCTGTGTACGATGCTCTTCTGTTTCTAATTTACGGGCACAATCCCTGATCTGTTATATAGGGTCGATGAACCCAATTCTGTATTCTGGGGTCTTTTGACCCATTGGTCTTTAGGAACATTTATGTGTGCTTTAAGCTAGTGTCCCCATTCTATTTTTTGAACTATGATATGATCTGCTGAAGTGTGAGCTTTGGCTATTCAGTGTGTCAGGAGGTGACTTTCTGATCTAAGATTTTGATGTTGTTTTGATATTATTAACTATATAAGCTATGTTCTATGAAACATTTTGAGCATGCTTGTGTTGATGAAGTTTACTACTTACTGAGTTGTGGCTGCTCATCCCTATTCCAAATTCACTGTTTTGCAGATTGATTAGTCGGCCGGCTGGAAGTCATTTGCTTCTTTATTATTAGAGTTCTAATTTTAGTTTTGTGACTTTGAACATGTAGTTTTACTATCTTTTGTAGCTTTTAAGCTTCCTTATGATTTGTTTGTTAGTTTGACCGGACATTTGTACCCCGTTGATTTCCCTTTATTCACAAGTATTGGATTCAGGTATTTTTATGAATCTAACTTAGTAGTCTTGCATGCTCCTAGTTAATGATAGCATGCAGTGTGTTATAGCCTTAGAGCTAGCCCGGTTTTGGGGTCGTGGAATTCAGGGGTATAAGAACTAGCTTAGATTTTTTTTTGGAGTGTTGGGTTGTTTTGCCTGTCTACGCTTCTGTAATTGTCTACCATATTAAGTTTGTGTTTCCTAACGGTTTGGCCTGTTGGTTTCTTAGAATGCCACCATGCAGGGAAGTGAGGAATGTCCCTCAGGGTGAGACTCCACAAGGATATCGTAACCATTGTGCAATAGGTGGTGACTCAAGTGATGCAGAATGTTGGAGTTGTTAGTGGAGCAGATGATGGAGCTGCTAGTGGTGGCAGCAATGTGAAGCATTTTAGGACTTTATGAAGCTAAAGACTCCGCCCTTCGATGGTAGTGGTGACCCTCAAGAGGAGATCCATTGGATCATAACGAGTGAGGACCTTTCGAAGGTCATGGGTTGTAACGAGGAGTAGAAAGTTGATTTTGCCACCTTCGTGTTCCAAGCTGGGGCCAAGGAGTGGTGGAAAACGTTGAGGACCAGTTCCCTCCCCCGTAAACATGGGAGCAATTCACAGAGCGCGCTAATAAGTAGTTCTACCCATATGTGTACCGATAGAAAGAAGACGTGGAGTACGGGAGAATACATCAGGACCGAGACATGATAGTAGAGGAGTATGTCAGGAGGTTCATTTCTCTATCTATGTATGTGCCAGAGCCAAATGAGAACCGGAAGGCAAGAAAGTTTGAGAGTGGTCTTCGGCGAAGATCTGGACAATTGTGAAACTACGCATAAGACATTCAGGATGTAGCTGATGTTGCTCAGGTGGTGAGCGAGTAGAGGTCTAAGCAGTCGATAGGGAAGGATCAGAAGGAGGAAGTATATACCATGACTCTGGGAAGAGATCATATTTCCTCTCAAAAGGTAGATTTTGGTGAGTGTAAGGTTTTTGCCTCACGTTTGAAGTGAGACACTTGTGGCAGGTCCTATCCTGGACGGTAGTGCTACAAGAAGACATGAGCATGCTTTAAGTGTGGGTCCTTGGAGCACGACATTGCTGACTGCCCACAGGCTGATAGAGCAGAGGTAGTTTAGTAGGTAGGAATGATGATCTGCATCGGGTTCAAGGGGAAGCCAGACTAGAAGAATCTGTAAGTGCATGCCAGAGTGTTTGTTTTGTCAAGGGAGCACGACGAAAGGTTGAAAGGGTCGTTTGAGGTATTCTTTAGCTACTATCTCAGCCTATATTTTGCATGTTTAGCTCTAGAGCTACACACTCTTTTATTTCTGTTGATTTAGTGGTTGAACTCAAACTATCTGTTGAGCCTCTTGGTGTGGATTTGTGTGTGTGACTAGTCGTTTAGAATGGACTTCTTCTATGGTCATGAATTCTATTTGTAGAGTTGTCATGTAGTAGTGCGGGACATAGTTTTATGTGCTGACCTCATCCCTCTGAGGATGAACTTTTTGATGTGTTGTTGGGCATGGATTGGATGTCTGTGCACCATGGATTGGATTTGTGTTGCTAAGAAGGAGATCTTAGAGGAGCGAGATAGGCCCCGTTTGTTGTTTGTGGGGAATGACGTCTCCGACACCTCCAGTTATATTGGCAATGCATGCTTCTAATATCTGAGAAAGAACTGCTAGGGATATCTATGGTTTATTATTCCTGAGGTTAGAAATGAGGTGATATTGAAGGATATTTCAGTACTTAGAGAGTTTCCTGAGGTGGTTCACGATGATGTTCCTGAACTCCCTCCGGATAAGTAGGTGGAGTTTACTATTGAGTTGGCACCAGGAATGCAACTGATTTCAAAGACTCCCTATTGTAGAGTCCAGCGGAGCTTAAGGAGTTGAAGATTCAGCTGTAGCAGTAGTGGGTTAGGGATTTATTCATCCCGTTTTTCTCCTTACGGGGCGCTTATGTTATTGTTTAGGAATAAGTATGGTAGTTTGAGGTTGTGCATTGATTACTGTATCAATGATTTGTTTGAGCATTTATCTAGTGCTTGTGTGTTTTTCAAAAATTGATTTGCGTTCGAGCTACCATCAGTTGAAGATTAAGGCAGATGATGTGCCTAAGTCAGCGTCAAGACCGCTATGGGTATTACGAGTTTCTAGTGATGCCCTTCGGTTTCACTAATGCTCCTTCTATTTTTTTTTTAGACATGATGAACCAGGTTTTTATGCCCTTTCTGGATCAGTTTGTAGTGGTCTTTATAGATGACATTTTGGTCTATTATAAGAGCGTAGAGGAGTGTGATGAGCACGTGAGGATTGTGCTTAAGACCTTAAAGGAGCGCGAACTCTATGCCATGTTGAAGATGTGCTTTCTGTTTGGATCAAGTAGTCTTTCTGGGTCATGTAGAGTCAAAGGATGAAATATATGTCCCCCTAGAAAAGATTAGGGTTGATACTGAGTGGGCTGGACCCACTAATGTTTAAGATTTCACAGCTTTCTAGGTTTGGCAAGTTACTATAGAAAGTTTGTAGAGGAATTTTCTAAGATTGTCACCACCCGTGGCTCGTCAGCTTTGTAAGGATGTTAAGTATAAGGTGGTGAAGCTTGTGAGGAGAGCTTCGACGAGCTTAAGAGGCGCTTGACTTCTACTTCTATTTTGACTTTGCCATCTCAAACTGACGGATTAGGTGTATTGTATGCTTCAGAGAAGGGTTTGGTTGTAGTCTGTGCCGATGGTAATATTGGCGTCTATGGCTCTCGTCAGCTTAAGCCATATGAAAAGAATTACCCTGACCTTGATCTGGATTTAATGGCAGTGGTTTTTGCTTTGAAGATTTGGAGGCATTATTTGTGTGGAGCTTCATATAAGGTGTATACTGATCACAAGAGTCTCAAATATTTTTGCACTCAGAAGGAATTGAATTTGAGACAGAGGAGATGGTTGGAGTTGCTCCATGATTATGATTTAGAGATTTTATACCACCCAGACAGAGCTAATGTGTAGTGGCGGATGTTCTCAGTCATAGATGAGCAACCTCAGCAGCGTGTTTTATCTTGGGACTCGAAGGTCGTTGAAAGCGTTGTTGAGATTGGGTGTGGAGGTTGTGAGATCAGAAAGTTCTAGTGTGTTAGCAACTCTTCTGGTTCAGCCTACTTTGTTTGATAGGATTAAGACTAGTTAGAAAGATGAAGTTGATCTAGGTAAGATCAGAGACAAAATTTCAAATGGTAAGGAGTCCGATTACAGAGTTTCTGAGGATGATTGTTTAAGATTCAGGGATAGAATCTGTGTGCCAGCTAATTCTACTCTTAAGCAAAAGATTATGCATGAGGCACATAGAACTCCTTACTCATTACACCCTCGACGTGTTAAGATGTATCAAGATCTCAGAGAGACATTCTGGTGGAACAATATGAAGAAGGCGATCTATAAATTTGTTTCACGATGTCATATTTGCCAGTAGGTAAAGGTAGAGCACCCGAGACATGCAAGACTTCTTCAAAGGGATATGAAGTGGGAGAGTATCGGTATGGTTTTTGTGATGGATTTATCTCAGACTTCAAAGGGATATGATGTAGTGTGGGTGATTGTAGACCAACTCACTAAGAGTGCCTACTTTATACTGGTTAAAGAAAACCTTCAATCTTGTGTGGTTAGCTAAGTTATACACTAGTGAGATAGTCTGGTTGCATGGGGTTCCTCCAATCATAGTTTCTGATAGAGACCCCAAATTTGTAACCTGATTTTGGAGTAGCTTGCATAAGGCTTTGGGGACTAAGCTAGCATTCAGTTCAGCATATCACCCTCCCATAAATGGTTAGATGGAGAAAACCAACCAGATTTTATAGGATATGCTTTGGGCTTGTGCTGGATTTTAAGGGTAACTGGGATGAGCATTTGACCCTGATTGAGCTTGCCTACAATAACGATTATCAGTTCAGCATTGGTATGACGCCTTTGAGGCTTTGTATGAGAGGAAGTGTAAATCTCCTATCTGTTGTGACGATCTGAAGGAGAGAGCCACCCTAGGTCTAGATATTGTTCATGACGTGCTAGACAAGATTAAGATCATTAGGAAGCGTCTGCTAGTAGCGCAAAGCATGCAGAAGAGCTATGCATACTGCAGAATGAGACCTTTAGAGTTTTATGTTGGTGATCATGTATACCCAAAGGTATCTCCCGTCAAAGGAGTTGTGAGGTTCAGGAAGAGTGGGAAGTTTAGCCCACGGTTCGTAGGACCTTTTGAGATTCTGGAAATGATCGGTTCTATAGTCTATTGCCAGGCCTTACCATCAGCGTTGTCAGAAGTTCATGATGTCTTTCATGTATCGGTGTTTTGGAAGTTTGTCCTAGAATCATCACATGTGATTGAGTTTGGGCCATTGCAACTGCGTGAGGATCTATCATTTGAGGGAGTTCCAACCAGAATATTAGCTTTTGATATGCGTAAGCTTTGAAATAGGACCTCTCCGGTGGTGAAAGTTGTATGGTCTAATCAATCAGAGCGAGAGGCCACTTGGGAGCAAGAGGATGAGATGCGGACCAAGTTTCCCCACCTCTTTGCGGACTAAGGTATTTCAAATTTTGATGATAATTTTCTTATAAGGGGGAGGATGTAAAATACCGATTTGTTTTTTTTAATGAAAGAGTAAGCTTTATTAATTTGGAAAAAACGGATTACATACAAACTAATCGCTAACGAACCTGCCACAATCCGGCAGAAATCACTTACCAAGAAGTTCAATCAAACTGAGACAACTTAAAATTCTGTAATTCTTTCTATTAACAGGGAAATGAAACCCACTCCACCTAGTCTTGAGCTCAGTAATAATCTCCACAATACACGCTCCACAGTTAGGATTCACTTTGGCAAAAATAACACCATTCCTAAGCTTCCACAAATGATAGATAATCATGCCCACAGCCGAAGCCCTCATCTGGTATATCAGGCTAGACTTACTCTTAGAATGCCAGAGACAAGCCATACAATCCGAAAATACAATAGGAATTTTACAGCGCAACCAGCCATGGATGACAGCTTTGAATATCTTCTGGCTGAAGGTACACTAAAAAAAGAGGTGGTTCCGAGATTCAACTTTACCACAGAACACACACCAATCATCAACACTTTGTCCCTATCGCCCGATTCTATCTTTGGTAGCCTGCCTACCATGGCAAGCCAACCACCAGATGAAAGAAGCATGGGGAGTATAGAACTTGTTCTAGATAATTTTATCCCACACCCCATTCACAAGTGAAGGATGTAAAACTTCATAAATTTCACCAACAGAAAACTTACCATGGGCAACAAAACGCAACAGCATAGGAGTCAAATTACTTTCCAAAACTTCATCTCTCAACTTGAGATAACTTCTCCACCAGAAAGGGTGAGATCCTCTATATTGAACACTCCAAATATCACAACCATGAAGAACATAAGCACTGCACCATCTAGTAAGAGCTGAAGACTTACCACAGTTACCATTAAGCCGCAAAAGTATTAATCATAGAGGCTTTATTCCACGCAAGCACCTCCTTAATCCCCAACCCTCCATCACCCTTCAGTCTACATACATTAACCCATGCAACATGAGCTTTCCTACTAGAAATTCCTTCACACCAGAGGAATGTTCTTCATCTCTTAATTATCATCTGTATTACACTTTTAGGGAAACCAAAGATATTGGACCAGAATCTTTGTAATCCAATCAAAGTAGATTGCACCAACTGAAGTCTCCCTGCATAACTAAGCTTTCTCATTGCCCAATGGGAAATCTTTGGTGTAATCTTGTTAATGAGAGGGGCATAATCATCACAGGTAAGCCTCTGAGCCGAAAGAGGAATACCAAGATGCCTAACAGGTAAAGACCCCTCCTCAAATTCCAGAACTTTCAGATACTTATCTTTCTCCTCATCAGAAACCCCACCAAAATAGACATGACACTTCTGACTGCTCACCAGCAGACCAGACATGCCAGAAAACCTAGTGTGTTTAATAATCTGCATAGACCCAACATCCCCTCTACAGAAAATCAATAAATCATCGGCAAAGCAAAGATGATTCAAGCGAATCCTACTACACTTCGGATGAAACTTAAAATTCTTATTATCCTTTGCAGCTGAAAGCAATCTACTCAAATACTCCATGCAAAGAACAAACGGCAGAGGAGAAAGAGGGTCCCCCTGTCTAAAACCCCTTTCCCCTTTAAAAAACCCCCGAGATTGCCCATTGATCAAAATGGAATAGAAGGGAGTAGAAACACATACCATAATCCATCTAATCACTATTTCGTTGAACCCAAAACCAAGCAAAACTTCTTCTAAGAACTCCCAACTTACACTGTCGTAAGCCTTATGGATATCAACTTTGAAAGCACACTTCGGAGAAATATTTTTCCTTCGGTAACCATGAATGATTTCCTGGCACAAGAGGACATTATGTGCTAAACTCTTGCCTGAAACAAACGCCCCTTGACAATCGTTAACAATCTCAGGAAGCACTTCTTTCAGCCTGGCCAACAAGATCTTCGAAATGATCTTATATAACACATTGCAACAAGCAATTTGTCGAAGATCCTTAAGCACCGTAGGATTTGGGACCTTAGGAACCAGAGAAAAAATAGTGGTGTTTATCTGCTTGAGCATCTTACCTTTCATGAAGAAATCTTTTATAGCTTTCCTGATATCAACCCCCAAAATGTGCCAAACAGATTTGAAAAAAATAAGAATTGTAGCCATCCGGGCCAGGGGCCTTCGTGTTCTTAAAAGAACTAAGGGCTTCCCAAATCTCTTTATCACCAATATCAAGAGTAAGCTTCCTGTTACACTCATCCGACACCACATTCCCCTTCATAAAAACACCCAGGTCACACTCTACACTTCTCACAACCTTCTTACCCAGCAGATTAGTAAAGAACTCAATAATATGATTCGCAATATCATCCTCCTTACAAAGCCGCAAGCCCTGATCATTAATCATAACATGAATTTTAGACGATTGCCTTCTAGCATTCATCATCCTGAAAAAATACGAACTGGAATCATCACCAAGCTGAATCCAATCGATCTTAGCTTGTTGGGCCATCTGGGCATACATCATGGTCACAGTGGCATTATACTCTTTAATTATAGCATTATCTTCCTTCATGATCCTACTGGTAAACGGGTCAGAAGCCAGGAGATTCTGAATATTATGCAAACTCTTCCTGCACAAATCCACTCTCTTCCTGATATTACATAATTTTAAAATATTAAGAGCTTTCAATTTAGCTTTTAATAATTTCAAACGCTGAGTAACTCGAAACATGGGGCATCCACCAATAGAAACATCCCAGCATTATTTCACCATATCAAAGAAGTTAACATCAGACACCCAAATATTTCTAAACTTGAACATATTAACTGATCTTCTAACTTCTTTATCAAGCACTACCAGGGCAGGGGAATGGTCTGACAAATCAGGAGCACAAAACTCAACATGGGAGTCTGGAAATGAAGCAATCCACCTATCATTCACAAGAACTCTATCTAGCTTACAATAAATCCTAGTCCTTGGATCAGATGCCTGTTTATTTGACCATGTATAAAACATCCCAGAAATTTTCAAATCATGGACATCAACATCTTCAACACAACTATAAAACTGATCATCAACATCCACTGAGACAGAATTAACCCCTGCTTTCTTACCACTCCGAAGCAAACAATTAAAATCTCCAAGGATTATCCATGGTTCATTAACTCTCTTCATAGCTCTAATATTATCCCAAAGACTCTCCCTCTCCGCCTTGTTATTAGCAGCATAAACAATAGACAAATAGAATCTCAGCCCCTTATCTTTTGAAGCCACTCTACAATGAATAACCTGGTTCAACATTCCCAAGCAATCCACATCCCAAACATCTCCATCCCAGATCAGAAGAATACAGTAATTCTTATCCAAACTAATATTGGATAAACAACACCACTTTTTATTCAGCCAGCTCAAAAACATTATCAAACTTATTATCCCTAACACGAGTCTCCAAAATGGCAAGAAAACTAACTTTATTCTCTCCAGCAAACTTATCAATAGCTGCCTTTTTATTAGAGGTATTCAAACCCCTTATATTCCGAGAAGCAATTTGAAGTTTACCCATTTGGCGGCATACGAGAACAGCCTACTCCATTACCCCCAACACCAGACCCATGCTTCTTATCATTCTGAACACCAGGAGAAACTCAACTACCTCTCCTCGTTGTAACTGTAATCCACTCCCCTTGTTCCTTGTTGAACAACCTCTCTAGCACTCTGAACTTCCACTGCAGCAACAAATTCATCACCAATCCCCAAGTTCTCAGGGCATTCAACCACTTTGTTTCCATTCGAAACCTTCTGACAGTGACCCCTAGAATGGTCAAATCTCTTACAATCGTCACAATACCAGGGCTTCCACTCATAGAGGATTCTTTGAGAAAATATATTCCCATCCCCATCTTCAAGGATAATCTCCTCCTTTGGTCTCGATCTAGCATCGATCTCCACAAGAATGCGGGCGTATCCAATCTTCTCCTTACTCGTTGTAAGCTTATTTGCTAAGATAGGCTTCCCATGCTTCCTAGCTATTCTCCCTAGCATACGCGGTGACCAAAACTGCAAATCTAGGTTAGGTAATTTGATCCAGACAGGCGCAGAAACCAGATTTGCCAGATCCAGTTTACACCCCGGTTTCCACTCCCTTAAAATTAACGGATGATTACCCCTAATGAACCACGGACCAGATTCAAGGATTTGCAACATCGTCTCTTGATTTTCAAATCTAAAGATAAACACACCTGTGTCATTCAAGTATATTTTCGGCAAACCAACCTTACTCCACCTCTGTTGAACAAACCGCTCCATAATCGAGAAAGAGCATCTAAAACCCAGGAACACTCCAACCAAAGAGAACTGCCAGAATTCAAATTCTGCTTTAACTTCATTCTTAGAGAATTTCAAAATCGGGGAATCATCTTCAGGGAAATCATCCAGTCGAAGACAGTACTCTCTATCCCTGTTGTTCACGACAATATCACTCCAGGATTTATGAGCTTGAGGAATTTGCCCAACTTCAACCTTACTCCCCACCACATCAGATTTAGACAATTCTTCCAGACCATTTTTCGCATACTCAGACGGAACCAGATCTTCATCAATCGTAATCAAATCATCCTTATTTTTACTACCGGAATTTAACGCTTTCTTTGGAGCACCCGAAGAAACAATCGGGATGGGCTGATTCACCGGAGTAATAGAAGAAGCAGTGGGTAATGGCACAGGAGTCTTGGGTTTGCGTCCTCTACCCATAGTCGATGCAGAATAATAGAAGAGAGAAGGAGAGCTTCTCACTCTACATTACCCTATTAGGCTGGTGTTTTAAAAATACGGATTTTATCTTGGCCGGTCAGTTTTATTTTTATTTAATTGTCTTGCAAGCAGTAAATGTATCAGCTTTGTTTAGTTTAGTGCATCATTAAGTTATTGGGCTTAAAAAGGGTTAAGGGCCCATTGTTTTTATAAGAAAAACCTAAGGAAAGGAAAAGAAGTGAGGGTTCTAAAATATTTTTTCTCTTTCTGTAAGCATGATGTTCTGTGTTCTTCTTCTTCCTTTGTTTGAGTCTTCCCTTTGTGCTTCAAAAGATCGGTTGTTGAAAGAATCTAGGGCATTTTTTTGGTCTACTTAGTGCAAGGTTTCTGATATGTGATTCTGTGCTTTGTGGTTGTTGTTATCGGGTCTTCTTTTCTTTTAGTTACTAGTGTAGTTTCTCAGTTTTTAGTCCGTTTTGGTTAGATTATTCTGTGTTGGGATTTTGGTTGTGGATCTATGGTACGGACTTTCGTTCAGGTTTCAGAAGAGTAATTGTAGAGATCTAAT
The DNA here is from genome assembly GCA_023374045.1 of Limonium bicolor. Lineage (NCBI taxonomy): Eukaryota > Viridiplantae > Streptophyta > Magnoliopsida > Caryophyllales > Plumbaginaceae > Limonium > Limonium bicolor. The sequence continues at coordinate 54,538,373 of CM041781.1, forward strand.
TTTCAGGTATGTGGTAAATGGATTCAGTGTAGGTGTGTTCACCCATGGGGATGATTATGGATTTGACTCGAATGTTTCCTCTGAAGGTTTGATTCAATTTTTGGTTGTTTCCTAACCTGTTTTTGCTATTTATTTCTCATTTGCAAACCCCCATGGATTCTAGATTTTTTGAGTAACTTCCCATGTGAAAGATTGTGCTGTTAGTGGAGGTTTCTGAGAATTCATTCGTGGTATTTCGCTCTGTCCGGACGTATGTCCGCACCAATTGTGAGGATGATTTACAGGTTTTTTCTGATGTGTCCGGACTTCCGTTCGAACTTGTATTTCCGGATGGTTTGCGAGGACACGTTCTAGGTTTTTAGTCTCAGACTTTTTCCAAGCTTTAAAACCTGGACACAAATTCGAACCACGTAGGATTTAATTCTCGGACTTTCTCCAGACTTCCAAGCCTAGACACAAGTCCAAAAATTGTATGGATTTCTTCTTGGACTTTGTCAGGACTTCCAAGCCCTAGACACAAGTCTGGACATCTTGCATCTTTCATCTCGGACCGGACTTTCAAGCCCGAACACAAGTCAGGACATACCCCTGTTCTCAGTTTTTATTTACTTGTTTGAATTCCATGTTGCTTCCGTTTTGTTTCTATTTGTTGTGTTATGTTTACCAATGATTGTATACTAGTTTTTCTTGTGCTATTTGTGTTGTAATAACACTTCTTTGATGTCATACCCCCAACCCACATGAGAATATAAGTAGTATTATGAGTGGTTTATAAGGATAGATATGGGTTGACTACAACAGTAAAGCCTTCCACCTTTAAGAACAAGTGAGAATAAAGTGCTTATAGTGGCTAGTTTTCAAGATGGAATGGATTGGGAGCTAGATTGTTGGATAGGTTCCCATATGGGGTGTTACAAATGGTATCATAGCAAACTCAGAACCGTGTTGGGCTGGATTACCAAACACCTACCGAGTAGGTCCTTAGGACTCTAGATATTGGGCTAGCGACGAAGATATCACGTCCTTTGAGTGGGGGAGTATGTAATACCCCAATCCCACATTGGGATATGAGTAGTATTGTGAGTGGTTTATAAGGAGACATATGGGTTGACTACATTAGCAAGGCCTTCCACTTTTAAGACCAAGTAAGGATAAAAGGTTTATAGTGGCTAGTTTTTAAGCTAAAATGGCTTGAGAGCTTGATTATTGGAAAGTTTCCCATATGGGGTGTTACATCTAATTTTAGACAATATATTTGTTTTAGGACCTAGCTTATTGCTTTCTAAGCTGTGGATGACTGGGTTGAGCTATCCTATAGCATGTTGCGTAACGTCCTTATGTTTATGTTATACGGGTACAATCCCCGTTCTGTTATCTGGGGTCGACGGACTCAATTGTATTTTGTGATCTTCTAACCCATTGTTTCAGGACCATTTATGTGTGCTTTGAGCTAGTGTCCTTGTTCTGTTTTTGAACTTTGATTGGATTTGCTGAATTACAAGGTTTTGGCTATTCGGTGTGGCAGGAAGTGACTTTCTGGTATGAGATTTCATTGTTGTTTTGGTATTATTGACTATATAAGCTATGTTTTATTAATCGTTTTGAGCATGCTTGTGTTGATGAATTTTACTGCTTACTAAGCTATGGTTGCTCACCCCTATTCCAAATTCACCGTTTTGCGGATTGATTAGTCGACCAACTGGAAGTCTTTTGCTTCTCTTCTATTAAAGCTTTTTTTTTGGTTTGTGACTTTGAGCATGTAGTTTGACTATTTTTTGTAGCTTTAAAGCTTACCTTATGATTTGTTTGTTAGTTTGAGTGGGCATTTGTAAACCACTGATTTCTCTTTATTTATAAGTATTGGATTTCGGGTATTTTGTGAATCGGACTTGGTAGCATCGTGTGCTCCTAGTTAATGATAGCATGCGGCGTGTTATGGCCTTAGAATTGGCCTAGTTTTGGGGTCGTGACAAATAAAATGCTAGTGGATCTATATAGTTATTCAAGCAAATAAGCGACTATCATTTAGAGGACTTACATAGATCTATATACAATTGTATATTGAAGAAGACTTTGTTGAGTTACCAAGAGCTTGTAACATGAACATTAGTATACAAAGAGACACTTCCTCCCAACACTTGTTATAGCTTTCCTGGGAATGGATAATAAGGTGAGTGACGTGCTTATGATACTACTGTTTTCATTTAACTCTACCTATATTTGCATGATTAATCATTCTCTTCATATCATCTTATGATTTCCTTTGTGATGAACTATAATGGAGACTTAGATGTCGTAATTTCCACCATTGCTTTTTTACCAAGATGCCATAGAGTTGAAGATATAAACAAAACTAATAACCACACAAATTAATATTGACAGACATAAGAACTAGATAGACTTAGGAAATTAACTGATAATCGCAACAACGAGGGTTGCATAAGCAGACCAAAACCTGACTAACCAACCACCACCAACCAGCTTTTAAAATTGACCATCTAAAAATTAATAACGTCTTGAGACTACAAACAAAAAAAGATTCATCAAGGCTTCCAGCTACTTCCAATCGCTGATATTTACCAACATAACTCCATCAAAGTCTTAGTAGAGAGGGGTCGATGTGAAAAACGTTTTAAGAATTAATCCCTTTGCATATTCAGGAGGGCAAACGAATAGAACAATAGTTTATCACAAGACTGTTACACACCAACCGCGAAAGCCCCTTAATGGAAGTCAAGCAAAGAAAACTTGGACACTATCCACCAAAAAGACTTCCAAATCCAACTAACTGCATGAGTAGTGTCCATCCCCAGGCAGTTAGTGGAAATCCACCTCATTTCCTTTGGCGACACCAAAATTCTCTCAGAGCTGCCGTTGATTCACGTCTAGAAGCTCCACCACTTCCATATTCTATATTATTAGGGTGATAACTAGAATGAAATTGAACCCTTTTCCCTTCCATATTTATCCCACCTGTGTGGATTTATTTGAGTTTTCTGTAACCTTTGGTATAGAGCCAGATGACTGCAAGTGTTTGAGTTCTATTTAATTAAGTCTCGTTTCCTTCACTTGGTGACAAAGCAAGAAGGGCTTGACTTCTATGAAGACATCATTGTAGGTAGGTTTTTTGAAGATATATGTTCCCAGATGTATTATAGAGGCAAAATGTTTTGATTCGTTCATCTCTACAACAGGAAGCTCTTTCCACCAGCCTGATCAAGCTTCTGAAAGGAAGACTGTGTGGTGAGCACTTACCGTGAACATGTCCATGCACTAAGCAATGGTGTGCCTACCAGGTGTTGTAGTGGACAAGGAGGATCTATGCACATGTTGTTAGTTTTAGTGGTTTGAAAATAATAATAATGATTTAGTTTTATGTAGAAGATTAGTTTTTGTAGGATGAAGTTACGGGGTTGTTAAGGTATTTTCTTATTACTAATTTAGTTTTATTAGTCCATAAAAGGATTGTATTCCTATCATAATCCAATGCAAGAGTTTCGTATTATTCTTCCTCTATCCATTTCTCCATATTCCTGTATATTATCAACAAGGTATCAGAGCTAGATAGAGGGAAGAAATTAATGTAGATTTCTTTCTAATTATTGAGTTCCAAAAAATTTGTCATATGCTTCTCTTTATTGTCGTATGTTTTTAGTCATAAGTATTCTTAGGTTTTGTAGAGTGAACAAAAAAAGCGTCAAAAAAAAGTTTTTGAGTTTGAGTGATGACATCAAATTTTAATATTCCTATTCCAGTTTTTAGTGGCAAGAATTATCATTTATGGGCGATTCGAATAGAGTCATATCTACGAGCTTTCAATTTGTGGGAAGTCGTGGAAACTGAGTTTGAGCCTACCCCTCTTCCGTCAAATCCATCAGCTACACAAACAAAAAGATATGAAGAAGAAATGATGAAGATTCAAAAGGCGTTATCTTGCATACATTCACCAGTTTCTGAAGAAGTTTTCACTAGTATAATGGCTTGTGAATCTACAAAAGAAGCATGGGAGACGCTCCAAGAAGAATTTGAAGGTAATAGTCAAACCAAATTAATGTAAATTCTGAATCTCAAAAGAGAATTTGAGATGGTCAGAATGAAAAAATTTGAGAATGTTAAGGAGTATGAAAATCAAATTTTATTGATCTCCAACCAAATTAAACTTCTTGGTGAACTACTTCCGCCTTATAGACTTATGGACAAACTTCTGGTCACACTTCATTATAGGTATGAATCCAAAATCTCATCTCTTGAAGATTCAAAGGATTTGTCCACAATACATTTTGCAGAATTGATTAATGCGCTTCAAGCTGTTGATCAACGAAGGATGATGAGAGGAGAAGGAAATGAGGACAATGCTGAAGCCGCCTTTATGGTTAACTCATCAAAATTTAAAGGAAAAGGCAAACTTTTACAGTGCACTAATTGTAAAAAATTTGGTCATGAAGAAGATGATTGCTGGCACAAAGGAAAAATAAAGTGTTATAAGCGCAAAAGATTTGGTCATGTTCAAAAGTATTGCAGGTTTGATTCTCAGACAAGTAACAAAGAAATTGAGATAGCTCAATTCGTAGAAGAATTTTTTTTAGAGGTAAGGAGAGATATGCTATTGGGATAGATTATTGGTGAGATGTGCACCATAATTGCAGAAGAAGATGAGTAGTGCATCTGGATTTTGGAGAGAAGTGCTCCATGAAAGATTTGAAGATAAGATTGGAGAGAAGTGCTTTGTGAAAGATTTGAAGATTTAAGAGGTTTACTTCAAATATTGTTTTTGCTTAGGTTGTTAAGATTTCTTTCCACAATTTTTTTTTAGAGAATTTCAAATCAAGGGAAAGTGTTGGTTTTATTAGTGATTTGAAAATAATAATTATTTAGTTTTATGTAGAAGATTAGTTTTGTAGGAGGAAGTTACGAAGTTGTTAAGATATTTTCTTATTACTAGTTTAGTTTTATTAGTCTATAAAAAGATTGTATTCCTATCAGAATCCAATGTAAGAGTTACGTATTATTCTTCCTCTATCCATTTCTCCATATCCATTTGTCCATATTCTTATATTATCAACACATGTTCTTCAAAGAACACAATGTTCTTGGTGGTTTTGCATTCATTGGAAAGGAATTCCGGTCGCTACTGGTGCCACATTCACCTCAAATTAAGTATAAGAGGGAGGCTATAATGAGGTTACAGTGGCATTCTTTGATGATGGGACCTGTAACAATGGGCATTTATTTGAGTGTCATATGACATCATTGTGAAAATTACGTATCATCTTGTGGGCTATTGGAATGTCACATCTGAGTGCTACCTCTAATCCCGAGATCTGGAAGAAGAGGCAAGCTGTTGGTTTGCCTTGGGTTCATGTGGATGGAATGAATGTTTCAGAGGTAAGAGAAGTTTCCAAGGAGGCAGTTGCAAGAGCGTGAAGAGGTGATGGCCCTACCTTGGTCGAATGTGAGACCTACCAGTTTAGAGGACACTCATTGGCTGACCCTGATGAGCTTCGTGATCCTAGTAAGTTTTTCATCACTTTTCCGCTTCACAACTTTGTTTTTGCTTTTTCTTATGGAACAGAGGATAGTTATATTTGTGCTACATCTATGACTTATGATAGTGTAACCCACATTTGGATAAAGTCAAGGCTTATGCAATTAATTGAACTCTATAGTTTGTGTTGTTGTTTGGTGTATTTAATCATGTACTGTACATGTGCTTTTCTTGTTCAACACTCTTCTTTGTGACTAATCAGCACTAGTGACATAACTCTATTTTCTTGTTTCGAATGGGATCTCTAATGATGTTTTCTATTGTATGGTTGGTGTTTGACTTAACTGTGTATAATTAAATTAAATTATTATGCTAGTAAGAAAATGGGTGAAATTTCCCAAATCGAAGTTGTTAGTTTTCTATAGGCAATACTTTAAACAGATGGAAAATTGAAGCAACATTTAGCTTTACTTCTTATGCTAACACTTTTCTAATTACTTGTCTAATTAGTGAATGTAGTTGTGTAGCTCCAACTTTAACTAAATTTTGTGATGCTTGCTATAGTATCTTACCAGATTACAGTCATTAGATGGATTAATATTTCATTGATCCTCCGAATCTCTAATTTATTTGCATCATTTTTGTTATGCTTAGTTTGCCAAAATGTGATTGCCTTACTACCCAGATGTTGGGATTGCATGCTTCATCATACTTTCTTGTCATCTTACTGCATGAGAACATCGTTAAGAAGTATTAAAGTTGGATGGTAATGGTAGCTCCTCAAGGGAAGAACTGACAAACAGGGATTTCTACTGCAGACAACCCTTTTCAGTTTTCCTTGAAGAAAGATGATATTAAGGACATTCTTTAGGTACGTATATGCGTATTAGATGTTTGGTTTTGGTTTTTCCAGCATTTTCATCTCAAGGAACTATATGCAGACACCCTTTTTCATTTTTCCTTGTTGATTCCGCGTATTGCAGGAGTATCATGACACATGTTTGGTATTTGGTGCAGCCTGTCCATTTAGCAGTCTAGTAAGCTGTTGATTGGAATATTTTGCTGATTGGACTGTCTTTTTATTATATTAACTTCAATTGGTTATAACTTTTAAAATATAAATCCAAAATGAAAAAAATTATACCATTATTTATCTAAATTCATGCTCTTCAAAATAAGACCAGACATGGATATGTTTTGACAACTTTGAAATTTTATTATTTACATGTAGTAGTTATCAACCATAGTTGATTCACCATATACAGTTTAAAATACATCATACATCAATAATAATACACTACAAAAAAATAATGATTCATTAATTGTTTTAAAATTGGTATGTCAAGAAGATATGATTAACCACATGATGTAAAATACATCCTATAAATAATAATAATAATAATAATAATAATAATAATAATAATAATAATAATAATATACCACAAAACAATAATAATACATTACAAAACAATAACGATTTTTATCGGTTCCTAAGTTTGTTATCTAATTCACCATTTATTAGTTAATAAATTATAATATCAATATTAATGAATCATAATATCAAAATTATTGAATCATATCATTAATTTAGTGTATCATCGCAAACATATAAAAATAAATTTTATACACAATAATACAATATAAAACAATATTTTGTATGTACGAAAAATACACGATTCACTATATAAGGTTTAAAATACACCATACAACAATAATAATACACTACAAAACAATAATGATTTTTATCAGTTCTGAAGTTTGTTATCTAATTTACCACTTATTATTTAATGAATCATAATACAAATTATAATGAATCATAATATCAAAAAAATGAATCATATTATGATTTTAGTGTATCATCGTATACTTGTAAAAATAATTTTTTTAAAAGTTGTCAAAACATATTCATGACTGGTCTTGTTTTGAAGAGCTTGAATTTAGGTGAATAATGAAATATTTTTTTTCATTTTGAACTTATATTAAAGTTAATACAAATTTTCTCTCACTTCATGTGTCACATAAGCAATCCAATCAGCATAATGACAATTGGACTTGAGTGACAATTGTTGGCGCCAGAACTTTAATAGTTATAGTGATTGGTCACAGTATCCTGCTCATCCATATGTTGAAGGATCTGGGTTGAGTTTGGATTAGTCGAACAGAAATTGGACTTGAGGTGCAGGCAACTTTTTTTTAGGATATATGCTTCATTCTGGCCTGAGAGGTTTGGTTTGGTTTGGAGTTATCCACATTGCAGGTGTGTTGCCAGGTCGCACGGCCTATTTGCCTGTATGAAACACGAAAGCTCTTGAGTATATGACCATTGGTTGAGTGGGAGATGTTGGTTATTTTATTTTAGTAATAAATATAAAAATAATATTTATTTGTTAAGTATTAGTTACAACCAACGTCAAATAATATTGATAAGAATATTTATTCTTATCTCTTTCTATTATTATTATTATATATAGAGGTATGGAATTAGTTTCCTGGTGTGTGTATACACGATATACAGAATCTCTATTTCCCATAGAATACACAGAGAGATAGCCGTGTTAGGTTTTTAGGTCGTGGATAGCGTGGGGAGTGTTGCTGTAGCCTCATCCACCTGGTAGACGAGAAGGATTCAACAGTTGCTGTCAAAGGAAGACGATCTGGTTGACAATGAACAGAAAGAACGATCCGTATAATTCCGCTGCGCTCAAGAGGTAGGTATCCTAATCTATAAATTTCTAACAGTGGTATCAGAGCAAGATTTGTTCTTTTTAACTCGTTTGTTGCCGAGTATAATAAATCGTGTTGAATCCTATCCTCGCGACAATCGAAAATAAATCAACAAGAGTGTTATCAATATGGACGATCAGTTTGATGTCTTCTTCTGTATATTTTTTTGCCGAATATGATAGATATGGCAGACTTTTTATTCTAACCTAATTAATCATGTATGATGAAGGATGATATATGTATTGTGGATGATTAGAATTGCATATGTCGTATTATAATGCCAAGTTTAATTTTTGATGCGATTAGATTAATCGCCGTTTTTTATAATTTTGTGTGAGTTTATCCTACTGCAGTCGGCTCATTGACGAATATATTTTATCAATATACGGAACTTAAATATTGTGCTATTTTTTAGGGCATCCACAGCGGTGTGGATTCCACTCTTTTATGTCAGTAAAAAAGTAAAAATATTGCTACAATGGAGTGGAATCCACCCTTATTCTCTCTCATCGTTGCTTAAATAAGCAACACTCTACAAATCAATCCTATTGGTCGTAACGTTGTGTCAATAAAAAAAATAAATAAAAGTCATATTATCTTGCTAAAGTAAAAACCATGGATGGGAGGGGAAAGAGTGTTAAGGAACTCTACCATTGTAGAGATGAAAGTTCCATATATATTAAAATACTATATTATACTGACATGGCATCTAAAAAAAAGCTAAGAAACTCTCCACCATTGTAGATGCCCTTATCTGTGTATACATCGACGTTAGATACATGATTCCGTATTGTTAAAAAGGAAGATTGTGTATGGGAAATTGCTTTATTAATGGCCAGTTTGGTGTTAGTTGCGTCAAAAGGAAAGGATAATTGCGAACTGTGTTTAATAAAGAAAAATAGTGAGCATATTTTGTACTGCTTATCCGAATTAGTTTAGGAGGATTTGATGTGATATGCAACTGTGTGAGAAGATCTTGCCTTATTAATCTGGTAATATTTTAATCTTCTAATGGGATTTGTTCCATTATTTTAGTTGGAATATACTTGCTTTTGAGCAATTTGTTTTAGTATTTCTTTTATTCAGGGCAAATTTGTTTTACATAAAAGAATTGGAATAAAAATTGGGAATTTGTTTTCTTGTTTCTCAAACATGGAATAAAATTATTATATATATATTATAGATCGATATGGTTATTAATTACACGACAAATTTATTCTCTTTGTGAGTGATTTGAATATTATATATTCGGTCAAATTCTAAGGTGTAAATATCGAATCGGTATGTATAAGTTACATAATAATATATATAATACCATAAATATATGTTTTTGTAACATATAAAGGTTGTTAAAATGTTTTTGTAACATTGAATTCTTACAGTTGTAAGATTAATATTATTGTTCGTTTTTGTAACGAATATTATTGTTCCATGTTTTTAGTAATTGTTATTCTATTATGATATGAATAATAGTTTTATTAATTAGAATTGAACATAAGTTGTTCAAAATAATTTAAATTAATCTAGTTTGTCTAGATTGTCTTTAGTAGACATCAAATAATTTAATCACTTGAACATTAGTTGTTCATATAATATTGATCAATCTAGTTTGTCTAGATTGTCTTTAGTAGACACTATTTAATTTAATAATTCTTTTTGTAGGAATTTATTAATGGAACAATAATACTTAAAATTGGTTTTTCATTGATAATGGGAACCGCTATAATTTCAAATTTGTTTTGAAATTATAAATGCATTTGTTGCATGTTTATGGTATGTTAATTTGTAAGTCTAAGTACTAAAATTGATTGTATGCGTGGAGCATATTTTTTTTCTTATACTTAGATAAATATTTTAATAATACTATAAACGAGTGGTGTTATGTACACGCGTAATACACAACTGATAATGCATTATTTTTTTTGTAAGATGGATGTCGAATCGAAGAGTATTGTAGCGGATCTTAACAAGGAAGAAACATTCTCTATGAAGAAAAGTCATACATTAAGCTATTGTTGTGTTGCATCATGTTATATGTTAACCAATACAAGTTCTATGTGGACTGTAGACTCAGCAGCAACAGAGCATGTGACTTGGGATCGGACATCTTTTGTAGAGTTTCGCCGGATTCCTAGAGGAAGCCAAAAGATTTATATAGGGAATGATACTAGCATAGATGTGCACTGGTAGTGGTTCGGGAGTGTCATGTGAATCAGGTGTTGGGTCTGATGAAGCTGGTAGAGGTGCAGGTGAATCACCAGGAGTGTTTGATTGGGACTGATTTATCTGTGGTGCTGGATTTAAAAGTGTATTATCTGGTTCTAGTTCAACAGGTAGAAGTTGGTTTGTTTGCAGAGTTGGGTTTAGTAGATTAAATGAGTTAAGGCTTGGCAGAGAAGGGTGTAGATTCAAGGTAGTATCCTGAGATGGCTGAGAGTCTGATGTCGAGGACAGATCAATAACATCAGATAATCTTTTACTTGGGCCATGAAACAACTCAAAAGTGGTGATAAACAGATTCCTGTCACTTGGTGAAACAAATGTTGTTTCAAGGTAAGGAAACCCTTTTCATCAAATACAACATGACGTGAAATGAAAACTTTACGAGATTGTGGATGATAACATCGAAAACCTTTGTGAAGGTTACTGTATCCAATAAACACGCAAGGCAAGGATCTTGGCTGCAATTTATGAGCACTATTATACCTCAGAAGAGGAAAACAACTGCAACCAAAAATCCGTAGACTATCATAGTCTGGATCCTTTTTGAAAACCAGAGTAAAAGGAATCTTGAAGTGCAAAGAAGCTGATGGAAGTCTATTTATCAGAAAGACCGCTGTCATGAATGCCTCGACCCAAAGAAAAGTAGGAAGTCCCACATTCAAGAGTAAAGCAAGCCCTGTCTCTACAATATGTCTGTGTTTGCGCTCAGCAACACCGTTCTGTTCTGGAGTATGCAGACATGAGAATTGTTGTATTATGCCACACTATTGCAAGTGTTTACTAAACTGCTGACTTGTGAATTCACCACCACCATCACATCTAAAGAATTTGATTTTCTTTTCAAGATGTAACTCAACCATCTTTTGAAATTGAATAAAGACATCAAAGAACTGACTCTTTTTCCTTATTGCATAGAACCAGGTAAACCTGGAAAAATCATCTACAAAAATCACATAAAACTTCATTTTCTGATTTGACAGAACTGGTGCAGGACCCCAGAGATCACAGTGGATCTTTTCTAATACTTCAGTAGCACGATTTTCAACTGTTCTAAAAGGTAGTTTGCAACTCTTACTAAGTTGACAACTAACACAAACAGACACATCCTTATTCCACGAAGACAGACCAATTTTGTTTTCTGAACTAAGCATTTTAACTACCTTTAAACTTGGGTGACCCAACCTTCTGTGCCAGACATCACCAGTAACTTTCCCAGTAGTAACAGCTTGAAGCGCCTGGATTTTTGCTTGATCCAGATTGTACATATTTCCTCTCTTATTTCCCTTGGCCAATATCTGACCTGTCATCCGATCCTTCACAACAAATCCAGAGTCAATAAACTCAACAGAACAGAAGTTATCCTTCGTTAGCTTACTGACTGATATCAAATTTTGTTTCAGATCAGGAACAATCAACACATCTCTTAGCTGTAAATCTTTATCAGTTCCCTTAATTCTTGCATTTCCAGTATACTCAATAGGTAGTTCATTTCCATTACCCACAACAACAACATCACTACCTTTATACGGAATTAAAGACTCAACTTTACCTGAAGAATTCATCATGTGAGAAGTTGCTCCAGAATCCACATAATAAAACTCCTCAGAAGTTGGATAGGTAACAGTAGTTAAAGCTTGTGGAGGATTCGACACTTGACTTGCAGCAGTAACAGGCGGTGTATTCTCCTTGGAGAAAGGCTCATAAGATTGATAAGAATGATCCCACCTATAGAAGCAGTTTCCCGCAGTATGATTCGTTCTGCCGCAAATTTGACAGGGCTGGCTTTGAAAATAACCAGATTGATTCGGATTCTGATAATTTTGATTTCTTCCCCTATTACTTCCTTGCGTGCCTCTTCCTCTACTGCCAAAACGTCCACCTCTAATGTAGTTTGAGTTTCCTCGAGACTCATTCCAAACATGATTACTCGCAGCAGTAGTCTGAGTATTAAAGGCAGCATTTGAAAGAACGTTACCTTGATTTCCTCCAACACTAGTATCAATTCCATTATCCCCTTCTCGAGCTTCGTAATCTTCAAGAGCAGTAATAAACTGCTTCAAGCTCGGGTAAGGCGCCTTACTCAGCATAATCGAACGCAGTATTTTGTATCTCGAACCGCAGCCCTGGGCTAATGTTATGACCTTATCTTCATCAGTAATCGGATTACCAATCGCCGTAAGATTATCACAGATGGACTTAAACTCCTTAACATACTCCTTGACAGGCTGAGCATCTCCTAACTTCAGAGATCGAAGCCGGTTCTTGAGTTGGAATTCCCTATCTTTTGTCGATTGAAGGAATTCTCCTCTCAGCTCTTCCCAGATTTTCCTCGACGTGTTGCAGCCAATTGTAAGTGAGATGCAATCCTCTGATAATGTGGCAAGAAGCCACGTTCTGACTAGCGCATCCACCTCCTTCCATTTCTTGTAATCTGGATTATCAGTCTCCACATCGTTTTGACAGTCTTCTTGTCAGGTATTGACTCCTTCTCTATCATTTCGATTACGCCCACCGACTCGAACAAATTTAGCATTTGTGTTTGCCAGCTCAGGTAGTTCTTCTCACCTTGTAGCTTGATCGTTGATATACTCAGGTATCTTGCGGGAACATATAACCTGGGAATATTCTTCACTCCGCAAACCACTATTAATCTGGTTGGATACTCAGACGTAGATTGGGCTGGGTGCGAGCAGACACGAAGATCAACAACAGGATATTGTGTTTCTTGGTTCAAACTGCATATCTTGGGCATCAAAGAAACAACCTACTGTATCAAGATCAAGTGCAGAAGCCGAATACAGAGCACTTGCTTCAGCTGCATCAGAATTGACTTGGGTTAAGTACATTCTTCAAGATATCGGTATAACATCATTCACTACTCCAGTTCTGTTTTGCGATAATCAAAGTGCTCTACATCTTGCTGCAAACCCTGTTTTACATGCACGTACAAAACACATTGAACTTGACTATCACTTTGTGCGAGAGAAAGTTGTCCATGGTTCTCTCATTACAAAATACATCCCTTCAACTCATCAAGCAGCTGATATTTTTACAAAAGCCCTCTCGTATAATTCCTTTCTGTTTAATCGAGCCAAGCTTGGCATACGATCCTCTCCTGCTCAGCTTGAAGGGGAATGTAAAGGGTAGTTATGTATTTTGTAATACTAAGTATAGTTTTGTTACTGTCCGAAGTGAATATAAATACTCTGCCTGTAGCTCTCTGAAAACTTAATGAGAATGTAACAGTTCATTTCTACATTTCCTATCAACAGATTCTCTCTTTTCTGTTTCCTCGGTTCTGTCTGTTCTTTCTCTCTCGATCTTGAACTTCTACAAACAGATGGAGGTAATTGAGGTCAATATGCAAGACATAATATTAACTTGACGGAACCGGAAATCTTCCTCTCACCTTTGTTTTCTCCATACCGATAGAGATACTTTTTGAAGTTCCAAACAAGATAAGAAATGGTGGGTGTCTACATTGTTCTTCTCGCTGGGACAAGCTGGACAACACAAAACAATAAGTTCATCGAATCAACCTTTCCAGTTCCACCCCAAACTTTTTAAAAATCCTTTATATGTAATTTTCTCCTGATATGTGGAGCTCTTGGTTTACTATGTTCGTTGTATATGTAGTATTACCTTTTTTGCTATTTCTAACAGCTAAAAGAATAGGTCAGCGGTAATGCCCGTCTGAGCCATTGACTTTGAGAGGAGATAGACAAATTGTTGCACTAGGGTCCACGTACAATTTTGAATTCGTCAGAAAGGAAATTTGGAACGTAGATAATAATTTTATTTATATAGAACAAAAGTAGTACCAGTATATATACAGCAATTTTATTTGAAGCCCTAGTATTTTTTCACATTTTAACGATTCAACGTCATGAAACTATACAATAATATAATATATCTCAGTTGCAAACCGCACCAGATCATTCCTTCGATCACCTCTAAACACCACCCGCCACATTCATATTTGTTCTTCTCCTTGGACCTACCCAATCCCCCTCTTTACAAGGGCTAGCGGCTGCAATCCTTCCATCACAAAAATAAAAGCTACCAATTAATATCAACTCATCACGCAGGTATGAACGGAAACGGGACTGAAGAACTGGTATCAGCCTTATCATTTATGTCCGTGTTCTTGCTCCTATTACTACCATTTGAGAAGATCAATGGAAACCCAATTCCCACAATCATATTCAATGATCGAGCAGCATATTTCCATGCCGTGGTGTTAGGTTTCAATTTCGCATTTTGTGGTGGAATTGTGACTATCTCCGTAAGGCAGATATACCCAAAAGTTGCATATATTTGTCGGTTGGTATCTGTTCTGTCGATGATGGTTGCTCTTGGGATGTTTCTTGGGTTAGGTCTTCCATGGGTGGTGAATAATTTCATGTCCTCTGACTATATTTCTATTTCGTCAGCGTGAGAAAGCGTCTGCGTTTACTGTTTATTGGATCGAAGAAGTTGATTCCTTTTTCTGAATGAACTTGGTAAGTGTTGTAAATTGATTTTACTACTTTTCATTTGTTCCGTTGGTAGTTTGATTAATTATGTCGCTGAAATCTCTGGTTTGATTGTGTGATCGATTTTTGTAGATATAATCGAGCTGTAGCTGGCCTTTTGTTTGATTGACTTTGATCAATATTACCCTAATTAGTTTTCCTACTTCATGCTAGCTGCTGTAGGCCTTCAAGCTAATGATGGAAATTCCTGCTTCGTACCAACAACAAGTCGCTGGTCTGCTGAATTCATTCTTTTGTCACTTTCATACAGTGAGCTTAAACGACAACGTAGCTGTTGCTTGTATCAATAATCATAAAATGCATATTTATATGTATACAACGCTGGTTTTGTAAATTCAAGTACCATTTGCGTTTGTGATAATGAGTCATCCGTTCTATAATATTCTTGTGAATTTGTGTAATGAACGAACAGTAGCATTTCCGTTTTCTATATGGATTTGTTTTTATTAATGTTAAGATTTGTCGGTTTATAGCATGAAAGCAATTTGAACTCCCAAGACGTGCGTGCATTGATCGGTACCGTCTCTGCAAACATGTACAAGACTTAGGCCTCATTTTCGTAATAGTTAAACGTTTGTATCTGAATTTGAAAGTTGCATCAAATTATAAGTAGGAGTTCTTGTTGTTAGCGCACACCTATTTTGCTAGGTGAGTTAATGTAAAATCATAAAGAATTGTATGAGTTTACTTGATTGTTTTTGGTATTTGAGTATAGAAGGTAAGTGTGTAATTGATGTAGATTAAGTTAGCTTTAGAAGACAAAAACTATCTCCACATCTTAAAGAGCACTCATTAGTGTGAAGAAAATTGTATGGTGAAATATGAAATCTTTGGTTCTAAGATAACACTTCACTCCTTTTACCGATCAAGTCACCGGAGATTATTGGATTTATGTGAGGGGGCTATAGGTAGGTGCATGGGTGCTTAATGTGCATTATGACATACACGAACAAAGAGAAACATTTCCATCAAATTTGGGATTGAAAAGAGGTAAGTTTTGAATCAAATTGGATGTTTAAAAGTAAAATTTGAAAACGAGTTATAATAGAAACAATAAGGATATTGAAGATTAAGAGAATTTGTAAGTATGATAGATACTATTGAATTTTGTTTTGAGGTTCTTCAAGAACCATAAGAGAAAGTTTTTACAACATTACAACTACTAAAACAAGAAATCGAGACAACGCATATAAATGAAAACGAAAAAGAATAGCCTGGGCACGTCA
>CM041781.1:55155065-55306648 GCA_023374045.1 Limonium bicolor
TGTCAGAGACTTTGTGAGGACTTGTCATGTGTGTCAAGTGGATAAAGTCAAAAAAGAAGAGGAAGCTGGGCTTCTTAATCCTTTGCCCGTTGCTGAGAGGCCATGGGAGAGCATCTCTATGGACTTTATTCTTGGTCCCAAAGGTGGATGGAAGTCTTCAGTGCTGGTTTTGGTTGATAGGTTCTCGAAGTACGCTATCTTTATCCCAGCACCTGCAGAGTGTACTGCTCATGTGATGGCGAGATTTTCTTCACCCATGTGGTTAAGTATTTTGGCTTGCCTCGAGACATAGTGAGTGACCGAGATGCACGATTCACGGGGAGGTTTTGGACCTCATTATTCGGTGCTATGGGCTCACAGTTGAAGTTCTCCACTGCTTATCATCCTCAGACTGACGGTCAGACTGAGAGGATAAACGCTTTGCTTGAGGAGTATTTGAGACATTTTGTGTTGGCTCCACAGACAAGTTGGGTAGCCCAACTTGATGCCGCTCAGATCAGCTATAACCTGTAGAAGAGTGGCGCTACAGGGAATAGTCCCTTTGAGCTGGCCATGGGATGGCAACCTTTGACTCCTGCAGAGGCCGTGTGAAAGGTGCCGGGACCCGGGATTGTCCTGCTGCACATCGGTTCGTGCTGGATCGTGAGCAGATGTTGAGCAAAGCAAGGAGAGTCCCGAGAGGGCGCAAGTGCGGATGAAGAAAGGTGCAGATGCTCACCGCCGACCACTTGAGTTTGAGGTAGGCGACAAGGTGTTGCTTAAGGTCACCTCACACATGCAGAGGAACATCAAGAGGAATTCCACAAAGGTTTGCTGCAAGGTACGACGGTCCCTTTACAGTGGTTCGAAGGCGTGGCTTGTCAGCTTACACTTGGACTTACCCGAACGGCTGAATATCTTTCCTACGTTCCATGTGAGTTGTCTAAAGCCTTGTGGGAGGATAAGGAAGGCAATCACGTGCCAGTGACCAGGCCACCACCAACTATGCTTGAAGTCTATGCCAAGAGAAATCAGCAGATCCTAGAGCTTCGGATCAGAGGCAAGAAGACAGAAGTTTCGAGTTTCTTGTTTGGTGGGTGGGAGAGAATAAGGAGGATGATGTTTGGATGAAACATGAAAGCCTATGGCAATTTGCGCCAGAGGTCCGAGGGTACTTAGAGGCTTTACCGAGGACGACAAATGCTTAGTCGGGGGAGGGTTGTTGTAACACATTTTTACTGGATCCAAGGAATGTAAAGCTGTGCACACCCCTTGACTGTTTAATTAATGAGAAACACCTAAGTACAGGCTTTATGTGTGATGGGTTGTTGGACTTCGCCATTTACCATAAGAGCGCCTCGGGGCTACGCATCAACATGCGGGCCGTGTCAAGAAGGATTGGCTTGATGCAGCGGTGACGAGTGCGAGGTCTGGGGCCTTGGCACGGTGTCATGCGCAGGATGACCTGACGAGGTTGGCAAGTGGACTTCACTTGGCAGGTGAGCTGGGCTCACCCAAGCACGCGAGGGCGGTGGGGTAGTATTATGTCGGGGGGGGTGTCGAGGACATCGCCATGGCAGACACAAACAAGACTGAAGACAAGGGCCTGGGGCGCCTTGGGTTGTCATGACAATGCACGGCATCGCATGTCACGGGTGCTGGCTGTGCTGGGCACGGGCACTGGCTGTGACTGCATGCGCGGGGCATCAGTGACAAGGGGACACAACGAGCAACGAGCGCAGGCGCTATGCCTTGACACTGGCGCTGGCTATGTCTTGCGGGCGCGCTGCGAGGCACGAGCACAACAATGCGCGGGGATTCGTGGGCGGGCGAGATTTCGTGGGGGCGTGCGCTGGCGCGTGCCGGGTTGTTGCTAGCGCGCTACAAATGCGGGAGCGCTGGGTGCCTTGAATCCCGCAGGTTGTTAGGCGCTGTGCTGCTTGCTGCGGCGTGGGCACATGTGTTGCTAAGGTTGTTGTGGTAAACTTGGGTTTTACCCTGGTCCCTTGGTAATTCTGGGAATTACCTGAGTAAGTCTTGACCCATTGATGGAGCAATATCAAGAGGTTACATTATTGATATTCGCTTATGAGAAGGGAATTTCCTTAAATGTGGGTTTATTGAGTTTGTTGAGATATGCCTAGATTCTCTCATATTATCTTTGTTGGATAAGATAATGTTTGTTGAGATATTCTTGGAGAATATCTAGCCTTACTGATTTATTAATATGGAATAAATCAAGGTTGTTATCTGTTGAGATATCTCTCCCCTGTAATCGAGTTAGTTAAGGATGAGTAGCAAATTCCTATAATAGTGGCACCTAGCTTAGAGATGTTTCTCTAACTTGCAGCACCTATTTTAGTGGAAGGTTGTGAGAAGATCTCTCCTTTATAACCGATTGGGTGAGAAAGAGAAAAGCAAACAAACTTTCCTATATTTGTGGCGCCCAGAAGAAGAGATACATTTGTTATCTCTTGTTGGCCGTTCATTAGGAAATTATTGAGAAAATCTCACTAACAACCGTGTGGGGAACAAAAGAGAAATAAAAGGAGAATCTTAACTCCCCACGTTTTTAGAAAAAGAAGTGCTAATGGTTGCTATAAAAGGAATCAGGCGGCAGAGGTTGGGCATCATTCACACTTGTCCATTGCCTGCACCTTCAGTGAGAAAAAAGAGAGAGCTTTGTTACTTGGCAAATCCCATAATTCCCAAAGATAGCTAAGTCTCCCAAAGAGAAGCTAGGCTCTCTTTCCTCCTTGGAGACGCCATTAGAGTGGAAGGGTCTAGGACCGCTTCTTACCCCTTTGTCCCATCAGTAAAGTAGACCCGCTACTTCTCCAATCCTGAGTGAAGTAGTGCTGGACTGGGTTGCTACCGTGTGGGTGGTAAAACGTGCTTGTGCATCCGAGTTGGGTTGTCTTGAAGTCGAATATCCAGAAAGTAGTAAGAAGGTGGAGGCGTAGAGAGAGAAATTGAAGGAGATAGGCGCGAACAACCTATGCATACGATCGAAGGGGGGGAGCGAGGGGGATCAACTTGGGCGTGAGTTGAGCCGGTCACGACGAGCATTTTATGGTGTGTGACAGTTAGTCTCTGCCTGGCCTGTCCCCAGGCAGCCTACACGCTGTGTCCCGGCTGGGCACCTGAGTGCCCGAGGGCCTTAAACGCTATTTTATACCCGTGAATGGGGGATGTCGGGACGCTTGGACTCCTTGGCGGTGTTGGGCCCATGCGGGTCCTCACCGGTGGCTAGGTGAACTAGCCGTGAGTCCCCCGGGGTGCCTGGAGAGCACCCGGCTAGACACGTGAGTGCCGTAGAACATGCCTATTGGCATATCCCACTAGCTCGGGTGGGTGGGTAGTAGGCTTCAACGGCTGTGGGGCCTTGGCCCACCTGCAGTGTCCCTAATGTTAAGTTGTGCCAGCGTACGCTTGTCGTATGACTGGTTCTGCACATGGGCAAGTGCGGGAGTGCGAGGGGCGTCATACTAAGTTGGGACTTGTGTCCGGCATGGCCGAGATGGCCCAGGGGTGGTGGTGAGTGCACAACGTTGCCCGCGCCAGTGCGTCCCTACTGAAGGTGCTTGCAATAGGGCTGCTCCACTAGGGAAGGTGTTCATTCAGTGGAGTGCCCCGCACATCCATGCCTTTGGGCAAAGGGGTGTGAGGATGAGGGAACTCACTGTGGGGCGGTTCTAGACACCCTTAGTCATGTTTGTGGCACAAGGGTTGGTTTGATCATGAGTGTTGCTTGTTTGGTGCCTAGATGTTGTGCCTTGTCGGTTGATGCATTCGCTTGCGTGTGAAATGTGTGCTATGCATACCGCTGGACTGGCTTCCAGCGAAAAATTTATTTTGGAAAAAATACTCATGAGAAAGTGGTATGAGAGCCATAACATGTCGGTTGTCCCTGTCTTTGCAGGATTGAGTGCTAATCGATACGTTGCAAGGGTATTGAAGTGACCCGGAGTTCGTACGGGCTAGAAGTTATTTTGGTAGAATAGACCCAAGTCTCCCAAATGGCTACTTGGAATACGTCCCGAGCTGAGCTCGTAAATAGGCTGAACGCAATAGAAAGGGTACGCGGCCTCACTGACCGAGATGCTCGGGGTTTGGTCTGGAACATAATATCCTCCGTAGCCTTGAGAGGCTTAGAAACAATGATGGACTCTCTGTGCAATGAGGGTGCCAGCTTCAGGCAGGCCCCTCGGTTGGGAGCTGGAGGAGCAGCATAACAACTGATTCTCGTGATGCGGAAATACGTGAGCTCCGTGCCAAAGTAGCTCTTCTACAAGAGTCGGTGTCTCCGAGTTTGGGTCAAGGCAAGAAAGGAAGTTGAAACTTCGTGACCCTACGCCGTACGACGGAACTCGTGAATCGAGGAAGCTTGAGAATTTCTTTTTGACATGGAGAAAATTTCGAAGCATACAATACTGATGATGATCAAAAGGTCTTCTCGGCGGTTACATTTTTGGAGGGCCATGCTAAGAAATGGTGGCGGGTGCAAGGTTGAACGTGACCGCGCATGGGTCGAACTCCTATCCGATGTTGGGTTGAGTTTAAAAGGGCGTTGAAGGCCCAGTTCTCCCCCAGGATGCCGATGACAGAGCCCGCGATCGTTTGAATGACCTAAAGCAGACGGGCACGGTTCATGATTACATCGGGGAGTTTTAGCTCCATAATGTCTGATTTGCCAGTAGCACGATGGGGATCGTGTGTACAACTTTATGAAAGGTCTGAAACCTTGGCGCGTTCAGAAGTTGAAGGAAGAATGTTTCACCGTCGAACAGGCGATGACCGCGGCGCTGAAAAGTCTTGTGGACTTCGGTTGGAAAGGCATTCCAATAAAGACAGTCATTCTAATAGAAAAAGGCGGGAAGCGGGGAAGACCAGAAAGGGATTTCGGACTTGCCCTTCCTCATGACCGGGATGATGCCCAAGATCATGCAAGCCCGGAAGCAAAGGAGAAGTCCCCAAAACCTAAGTTAGGCATTAGTTGCTTTAGATGCGGTGGTCCGCACTTCATGCGAGAATGCCCCCAGGTTGCAAATGCGGGTGTGAACACCCTTGTTGGTTCAAAAAAGCAACCACCCTATCAGAAAGTGGATTTCCCGACCTTCCCGGAATCAGTCCTGCACCCCCCAAGTTGAGGGCTGTTGTTTTTAGAATGTAAATTTGTACTTTTGTGCGATCACCGTGTAAACTTAAGAGTTGTTATGTTGTGGTGGTCAATGTTTTGTTAATATCGAACTCTTGTATTCCTTTTGGAGTAATGTACCCATTTTTGAGTATTGGCTCATGTAATATAGTCGGAATATTGTAATGACTTTTCAATGTTAATCGAAATTTACAATGGACCGATGGCGTCCTCGATGAACTTTCTCTTGGATCCTTAATTACTTTTCCCTAATTTTGTGTTATTTAGAAAAGTACTTGGACCCAAGCTGAAAATGGGGAAAGCTAGGCCGTGATGGGTACATGAATACGAGAGTAGTCTGTGACGCTGGGAAACCAGCTTGACGCCAGGTAGGCTTGTCGACCGTGCTTGTACGGTGGTGTCACAAGATGTGCTATTTTTTAGTAGCGCGCAATCAGGTATATTGGCGCTGGCCTCGCTGGTTATGCGTGGCTTGGCACGGGACGTCGGTTCCCATGGGATAATTCGGTAAGCTGGCACGGGTTGTGCTGTCGAGGACGTTCCAAGTGCCGGAATTGGTGGCGTACAACCGGGGTGGTTGTCGTCAGACACGCTGGTGAGCGTGAGTCGGCATGTGATGTCGGGTTGTCAACATACAGTCGGGGGCGATGCTGGGAGGCACTAGGTGTGCGCAAGAGGCACGACTGGTGCCAAGTTGCAACGTGGAACCGAGTGGGTTCACGTTGATCTCCCTGGCCAGGGGTAAGACGGTTGTAGATGCGTTGTTTCAGCATCAGTAGTAGGATAAGCTGATGCTGGTCGACACATGAGTGCACGAAACACACACTGGTGTTGGGCTATCAGCGTGCAACGAGTGGAGTTGACGCTGGTCACGCATGTGTGCGTGAAATGGCTTGGGTTGCCATACTTTCAAACGCGACCGAGTGGGGTCGGCGTTGGTCACACTGGGTTGCGTAAGAGGGCAGTGATAAGCGAGAAATACATCTACTTTTAGGGCCTTAATTCTTCCTATTTTATAGCAATTTGTGTCGTATTTCTCACTTATCATATGATTTTCCTAGATTTATGTTTTGATATGAATTGATATATTTTAGTATTAAATGTAGGAAAAAGCCATGTAAATGGATAGATAATCTCATGAGCTTTCCAACGCAACAAACGGCGAGTAAAACGGACTATAACGAAGGATCTGGAGCAGGTTGAAAGATTGAAGTAATAATTATAATGTACGACTATATTATATATATATATATATATAGTCCGCCTGGCGGACATTGTGTGAGTACCGCCTGATAAGCGCGGACACGAGAAGGCTGACCGCCTGATACGAGGCGGACAACACAGGCGCGTCCGCCTAATAAGGCGCGGACACAGGAAGCGGACGGGACAGAGGTCCGCTGTTATCGAGCGGACACGACACAGAGGCGCGAGCAGACGAGACCAATTCAGTGTTTTCTTCTCCGCTTTTCCTTCTTCCTTCGCGGCGCCGCACTCGAACTGCTCCCTCATTAATTACAGACGCCAGTTTGATAAGCGGAAATACATCTACTTTAGGGCTTTAATTCTTCCTATTTTCATAGCAATTTGTGTCGTATTTCTCACTTATCATATGATTTTCCTAGATTTATGTTTTGATATGAATTGATATATTTTATGTAAATGTAGGAAAAAGCCATGTAATGGATAGATAATCTCATGAGCTTTCCAACGCAAACAAACGGCGAGTAAAACGGACTTATAACGAAGGATCTGGAGCAGGTTGAAGATTGAAGTAATAATTATAATGTACGACTATATATATATATATATAGTCCGCCTGGCGGACATGTGTGAGTACCGCCTGATAAGGCGCGGACACGAGAAGGCTGACCGCCTGATACGAGGCGGACAACACAGGCGCGTCCGCCTAATAAGGCGCGGACACAGGAAGCGGACGGGACAGAGGAGTCCGCCTGTTATCGAGCGGACACGACACAGAGGCGCGAGCAGACGAGACCAATTCAGTGTTTTCTTCTCCGTTTTTCCTTCTTCCTTCGCGGCGCCGCCACTCGAACTGCTCCCTCATTAATTACAGACGCCGCCTAATTTACTCCAGCGTGACGCCGCTGCTCTCTGACTGCAAATCTCCACGATCTGCTCACCAACTGCACCGCCTGATCCGTTGTCTGCTTCTTTATCCCTTTCCTATAAAATAACTACGTTCTCTTCATTATTAATCATCCCTTCTTTAATCCAAAGCCCACCACAATTCACGACAGATCACTACCACTCGCTCACCACACTCACTACCCACGTAACAAACCACATCAATTTCTATTCTCTCCGTTTTCTCCATTTTTATTTGTCTTCCACCACACCACATCTCTACCATTTATTAGTATTATTATTACGGACGACGTGGATGCAGAGGCGGAGCTAGGATTCAGAGTTAACTTGCTAGCTAGAGTTTTCTCTACCCTTTCTCTTATTTTGTTTAAACGTTGTTTATATATAGTTATGTTTAATTAATAAACTTAAGCCCTCCCAGGTTTGGGATGCGAGCCTATTTTATATAATTATGTTATGTTAAGCTTTCCACTATGATTTTATCTAAAGTAGTAGTTTAATTCCAGTTTTTCATCTGCTTTAATTCTCTGATCAATTATTAAAGTTATTTTAGTTTTCTAATCAACACGCGAGAGCTGAGATAGTAAACAAGACATAGGAATTAAACTGATTAACAGCTAGAAGCCTGATCCGGCCTATAGGTTAATTAGTCTCAAATGGAAGCTGTTCTTTATGCGATTGGTTGTGTCCGGATTAGAGCATTAGTCTGCTGCTAGTTCTAGCAACTGGTTAGGGTCGTTAGATTTAGTCGTCAACGAATTATTTATAGTTTCTGAGTTTTTACTTAAGTGGTAAAGTTTATTAATATAATTGATAAAATAGGTGAGCAGAACAACCCGGGATGCTTTCTCAAAAACAAAAAGATTTATAATTCCTATTTTATTATCTTGTTCTATTTAATCGTTTTATTATTATTTTGTTTAAGTTAAGTTGTAATTATTTCTTCTCCTAAAAAATTGATAAAATCTATTTACTAGAAGTCTCAGTAAATTTAATTCATTGTCAGTTATCCACAGCGAGGGTCCCCAAGAGTACGACAAACCCACGAATCCACTATCCCGCAAAACGATTAGGTACACTGCCTAAGTGGAAGAAGTAGTCACATATTTCTCCATCAAGTTTTTGGCGCCGTTGCCGGGGACCTCCAGCACGGTAATTGATAGTTTTTAATTTTATTGGGATTCTATTTTTATTTACTTTTATTTTATTTTCGCTTAATTTAATTTTACTAAAAAAAAAATCTTGTATTTCTATATTATTTCTTATTGTTTCTCTTTTTAGTTAATTTTATTATTTTTCTTTTCTGTTTCTATTTCTTTTCTACTTGGTATTTTATTTTTGTTTGTATAGGATAATTACTGACAATGGAGAGCAGCCACGATGAGGTGAGAAGATGTTGATCAATTTGGAATGGACACAAATGCAAGAGGAAATATCCTCATATCAAAGATTGGTCAAGGATTATCAACCACCTCAACCATCAATCGAGAGCCGTATGGTGGGAAGTCAACCAGGCTAACGCACAATACAACGAAGCCAGTTCAGTTGGGGTATTACTACTTCAATCAGAACGAGCAGCGATCTACACAAGGGCTAGACGAATTTCTCCTGAGTCAGGCCGAGCCACCAGAAGAGATTCCAGTGGTGACTCCAAGGAATGAAGACCAATTCGAGCCAGATATTATTGAAGCTGCAAGTTCTGATGAGGGGATAAAGAAACTTCTCAGTACATTTTTCTCCGACGCCGAGTTGGAACAGATGTCTGAGAATTACAATCTTTCTCTATCTCCATCCCCAACCAACAGGAGGAGCAATTAAAATTCGAAGATAGTTGTGTCTGAGCCGGGTCTGCGAGCTTGAGAAAGGTGATCCTATTGAGCCTCACCTACCGGAAAGAGGAAATTTACATCCTCGAAACTGAGGAAGGAACACCACTACCACCGGTCTCTCATCAACTCCATCCTGCCTCCATAAGCCTCAACAACGGGAGGAGGATGTTACATCCTCCAATTTGAGGAAATGAAGCCAATCACACCTGGTCTGTTTAAAACTACGCTACCGGCAGTACCTCCTCAAAAACCAGGTTTTGTGGAGTATTCATTTTCCAATATATATGCCGAAGTAAGTAACGTGTTGTTTGATCCAGGTGGTTTGCTTTTTTTATTACTAACTTCGTTTTCCTGGCGAAAGTGTGTATACTTTTATTTTGATCCAGGATAACGAAGCAGGAGTCTAGCCAAAGACTAAAACTACGGGCAGCTTACTGGGAGGCAACCCAGTAGTTAAACTTTATTATCCTATTATTATTATTATTATATTATTATTTATATTTTAATTTTGACCCCACATTATTTCTTATAGTTTTTCAAAAAAAAAAATCAACAAAATTTAATAGGGGAGCATATGGTTATTTATTTTTAATTATGATTTTATTTAATTTAATGTTTAACAAAAAGAAGTGGAAATGGTTGTTATGCTTTAACGCAACGCTTTTAGCGTTATTTTTGGGTTGTGGTAGTGTGTGCAGGTGAAAATCTTTATCATGGTATCTGAAGAACTCCAAGCTGGACACTTGCTTGAACGCAAGTGTGAGGAACGCTACTACCCCCATTGTTCGCACTTAAGTGTGGGAGGACACCTCCTCAATCTACGATATCAGGGGAGTCTCAGTTTCTTATTTTAAATGTTTGTGTCCAGTCCACCAAAGCTTAATGATTATTATTATATCAGTCCATGATTGTCTGAATGAAATTCTCATGAGTCTGGCATATTTTGAAGGTCTTTCTTGATTATTTATGAACAATGAGGACATTGCTCCTCTTAAGTGTGAGGAAGTTTAGACCTTTCCCTGAAAATATGCCAGTTGCACTTAATGCCAACATGTTTTAATTGTCTTCTTGCATTGAGGGAATCATCTCTGAGAGTGCTTATAAATGTGAATTCTTGGGTGAAAATTTTGCATAAATTTGAAGTGAAGCCAGGTGACCACCTCAAGAAATCTTTCTGATTTAGGTTGTTTGTATATATAGTTTATTCAAATGAATCTGTTTTCCCAAAATTTGGTGGATTAAGTTGATTGGGGAACTGAATTAGTTGTTTATCTTGGGATTTTGGAAATGATATGAAAGTTTGGAATGAAAGGATAAGGCAAGGTACTCCGCTGATCAAAATTTTCCTAACAAAAGCAGGCCTCGTCTATCCGGTTATTAAGTCCTAGGGGTGCCTTAACACCTATCTACCTAAGGTCTCGTGATCTGGGATAGTTGGCCCAACACCGTTACAAGGATAGAGAGAAAAGTCTGGGTTACGGAAAAACTCTGCAATTCGCAATTATTCAATTGTGTTGTATATATTTCTTGAAGAAGAATGTTTTGCATACGAAAAGAGTTAATTGCAGTTTAATTTTTGTTTTTTTTGATCATGAGTATGTGGTGTTGAAAGGTATCGCGGAATAAGGCGTCACTTCACACCTCTTGTCATCCAAAGGTTAAAGGAAAGAAATGGTGGAAGATCCAAGTTAATCTACATTCAGATTTTGTAGTCTAACTTATCCATGCTTTAAAAAAAATTCTTTGTCACTGTTTGTGAAAACCTACAACCAGGAGCAGAACTATTCTTTTGATTGTCACTTTGCTGCTCTGTTTTGCATCTGTTTAATCCTGAGGTTTGACACTACGGCCTTAGAGATATATTTATTCTCTATTTGCTTGAGGACAAGCAAAAGCTAAGTGTGAGGAAGTTTGATAAGCGAGAAATACATCTACTTTTAGGGCCTTAATTCTTCCTATTTTTATAGCAATTTGTGTCGTATTTCTCACTTATCATATGATTTTCCTAGATTTATGTTTTGATATGAATTGATATATTTTATGTATTAAATGTAGAAAAAGCCATGTAAATGGATAGATAATCTCATGAGCTTTCCAACGCAACAAACGGCGAGTAAACGGACTTATAACGAAGGATCTGGAGCAGGTTAGATTTGAAGTAATAATTATAATGTACGACTATATATATATATATAATAGTCCGCCTGGCGGACATGTGTGAGTACCGCCTGATAAGGCGGCGGACACGAGAAGGCTGACCGCCTGATACGAGGCGGACAACACAGGCGCGTCCGCCTAATAAGGCGCGGACACAGGAAGCGGACGGGACAGAGGAGTCCGCCTGTTATCGAGCGGACACGACACAGAGGCGCGAGCAGACGAGACCAATTCAGTGTTTTCTTCTCCGTTTTTCCTTCTTCCTTCGCGGCGCCGCACTCGAACTGCTCCCTCATTAATTACAGACGCCGCCTAATTTACTCACGCGTGACGCCGCTGCTCTCTGACTGCAAATCTCCACGATCTGCTCACCAACTGCACCGCCTGATCCGTTGTCTGCTTCTTATCTCCTTTCCTATAAATAAACTACGTTCTCTTCTTTATTAATCATCCCTTCTTTAATCCAAATCCCACCACACGTTCACGAACAGATCACTACACTCGCTCACCACACTCACTCACCACGTACAAACACATCAATTTCTATCTCTCCGTTTTCTCCATTTTTATTTGTCTTTCCACCACACCACATCTCTACCATTTATTAGTATTATTATTACGGACGACGTGGATACAGAGGCGGAGCTAGGATTCAGAGTTACTGATAGCTAGCTGGAGTTTTCTCTACCCTTTCTCTTATTTTGTTTAAACGTTGTGTTTATATATAGTTATGTTTAATTAATAAACTTAAGCCCTCCCAGGTTTGGGATGCGAGCCCTTTTTATATAATTATGTTATGTTAAGCTTTCCACTATGATTTTATCTAAAGTAGTAGTTTAATTCCAGTTCTTCATCTGCTTTAATTCTCTGATCAATTATTAAAGTTATATTTGTAGTTTTCTAATCAACAGCGCGAGAGCTGAGATAGTAAACAAGACATAGGAATTAAACCTGATTAACAGCTAGAAGCCTGATCCGGCCTATAGGTTAATTAGTCTCAAATGGAAGCTTTCTTTATGCGATTGGTTGTGTCCGGATTAGAGCATTAGTCTGCTGCTAGTTCTAGCAACTGGTTAGGGTTCGTTAGATTTAGTCGTCAACGAATTATTTATAGTTTCTGAGTTTATTACTTAAGTGGTAAAGTTTATATTATATAATTGATAAAATAGGTGAGCAGAACAACCCGGGATGCTTTCTCAAAAACAAAAAGATTATAATTCCTATTTTTATTATCTTGTTCTATTTTAATCGTGTTTTGATTATTATTTTTTGTTAAGTTAAGTTTGTAATTATTTCTTCTCCCAAAAAAATTGATAAAATCTATTTACTAGAAGTCTCAGTAAATTTAATTCATTGTCAGTTATCCACAGCGAGGTCCCCAAGAGTACGACAACCCCACGAATCCACTATCCCACCAAAACGATTAGTTAGGTACATGCCTAAGTGGAAAAGTGGTCACATATTTCTCCAGAGGCAGTGTGCCAGTGATTAAATGTCGCAGCAGGTGGGCAGATGCGGCTGCACACGGGGTGGTGTGCAAAGGCACCGGTTGCCCAGTTCTTGCACAAGACCAGGTGTGGTCAGTGCAGTCCGTACAAGTTGGTGCAACTTGTGGCAGTTGATGCCGATTGAACTAAACAGGGAACAAAACAAAGACAACCACTACTCCCAAGAGGACTTTGCTGAGGACGGCAAATACTTTAACGGGGGGAGGGTTTGTCACGAATATTTTTGGGCAAGCAACTTGACAGTTGTGGCATGCCTTGTCGTAGGCCTTGTCTAGATGCATGTGATGGAAAATTAAATTGGTATGCCTTGTGCAAGTGCCATGGACATGGCCCAACCCTTTGGGTTGGCCCGAGGGTCAGGCCTAGGGGCGTGATGCCGAGGACACACGACCCTTGCTGTGCGTAGCCGATGCCGGGCGAACCTTGTGTGTGCCTTGCGAGCACAACAAATGGGTGGTGTCGCAGGCACCTAGACTTTGTCTGCGGCACCCCGTGCCTGATGTTGTAGGAAGTCGGTGCCTGGGAACAGCTGCAGGCACCCAGTGACCATCTGGGCACTACCGCAGGCAACCTGGGCACTGCCGCAGGCATCGTGATGCAGCCGATACGAAGTTGGCTCAAAACGTGTGGGATCTTGACAACTTTGCTGAGCACCTAAGAAGGCCAAATGTTACCCTTGATTAATAAGAGATGCTGGCAAAGTTTTGTGGCAATTAGAGCTTGCATCTGATTTTAGTGAATTTTTGAAGTGTCCCATGACTATGTCGGGATTTGGCTACAAAGGGGCATGTCTGCGTCCAGTATGGCCTGAAAGGTACATTAACCTCTTTAGGGGGCTGGTTAGTCTCTGCCTGGCCTGTCCTCTGGCAGCCTACACGGCTGTGTCCCGGCTGGGCACCTGAGTGCCCGAGGGCCTTAAACGTTATGTTATACCCGTGAATGGGGGATGTCGGGACGCTTGGACTCCTTGGCGGTGTTGGGCCCATGCGGTCCTCACCGGTGGCTAGGTGAACTAGCCGTGAGTCCCCCGGGGTACCTCTAGCTCGGGTAGTGGGCTCCAACGGCTGTGGGGCCTTGCCCCACCTGCCGGTGTCCCTAATGTTAAGTTGTGCCAGCGTGCGCTTGTCGTATGACTGGTCTGCACATGGGCAAGTGCGGGAGTGCGAGGGGCGACGCACTAAGTTGGGACTTGTGTCCGGCATAGCCGAGATGGCCCGGGTGGTGGTGAGTGCACAGCGTTGCCCGCGCTAGTGCGTCGCTACTGAAGGTGCTTGGCACTGGGGCTGCTCCACTAGGGAAGGTGTTCATTTAGTGGAGTGCCCCGCACATCCATGCCTTTGGGCAAAGGGGTGTGAGGATGAGGGAACTCACCGTGGGGCGGTTCAAGACCACCCTTAGTCATGCTTGTGGCACAAGGGTTGGTTCGGTTAGGCTGGTCGGGCCTTGGCCCGACGTCGATCATGAGTATTGCTTGTTTGGTTGCCTAGATGTTGTCCCTTGTCGGTTGATGCATTCACTTGCGTGTGAAATGTGTGCTATGCATACCGCTGGACCTGGTTTCCAAGCGAAAAATTTTATTTTGGAAAATATACTCATGACACCCGGGAACCAAATTGGGTGAAGAGTCTGACGGACCTTTGACCGCACACTTTAAGGGGGAGACTGATCCCGCCAAGCTTGAGGCGTACATCTTCGAGCTGGAGACCGCCTTCGAAACCCTTGATGTCCCTGCTAGGATCAAGGTGCGTCCGGCTGCGTTTTATCAGAAAGGAGCAGTGGGCGATTGGTGGAAGCTGGTGAGGGCCGAGCATGTGGCCATTCCAGAGTTCGGCTGGGAGCAGTACACGGCACTACTACGAGCCAAGTTACCCCGCCCATGTCCAGATGAAAAAGCGCTTACAGTTGGATGCGCTAAAGCAGACGGACAAGATGACGGTGGACGAGTATTACTCAGAGTTCACCGTCTTGCTTAGTCTTCTGCCGGGTCTTGGATATTCAGACCAGATTCTGGTGGACCGCTTCTATGGCGGGCTTAGCCATCGACTCCGCTATGGCATGGGGCCAACGAGTTATACTACCTTGCAGGTAATGAGAACGGTTGAGATATAAATAAGTGAATAAGATTTAGACTATGAGAATGAGAAAAACTAATAAGTTGAAAGCAGGAGTGCTATCATGCCGCTGCTGAGGTTGAGATAACCATCCAGCTGAGGGAAGAGGACAATGCTAAGAGGAAGAATGTCGGGAAGAGTGCTGAGAACCAAGGGCAAGGTGTGTACAAGAAACAGAAGTACCAGCCTTAGGCCCAGAAAAGTCAGAAGAATAAGATGGAGACTGAAAAGGCTACTGAAGAGCCACTGAAGTTGACTTATGCATATGCTGCTAAGCCCCTACGCTCGAAGGTGCCAAAGGGTAAGGAAATACACTTTAAGTGAATTAGGAATCATCTAACAACCATTGAGACACGATTACTGATGTCAAATACGATCAAGTACTGAGACTGGGAAGGAGGCCGGTGGTGGCTACCAACGACGCTACTACTGTCAGCGGTGTCACAAGGACCACCCCGGAGTTGACTGCAAGGGTAACAAGGTGGAATGCAAATTTTGTGGGGTATACGGACACCGTGCATACGAGTGTTTCTGGACCCCGAGAGCAGAGCCTTTAGGCCTGAGATGAGGGGCAAGGGCAAGACCGGTCAGGGAGCTGGATCCGATGGTCAGAAGGCGACACAACCAGCTACAAACAAGAACCCCAGAGTAGTCCAGAAGTCGGGACCCACGCTACACATAGTGGACCGGGACGATGAGGCTGAACCCTCATCGAGACCAGGTACCGCTATAAACCATTAAGTAATAAAATTGTCTGCTTACCGCATTTTCATGCATACTTTGATGAATAATTGAGATAGATGAGAATAAGATGAGGTTAGAGCCTAAGTAAAACATAACCTATTACCACCTTAGGAAACTTCAACATTTGCTACCCCATACCTTCAACACCTAACCCGAAAGACACCGACATCGAAACCCGAGACTTTCCGACCGAACAATGTCAGGTTATCCGCCCAGGTATGATTTTATTAAGGGGATACCTGACACCCGAAGCACAAATAGCCATCATGAGGAGATGCAGTCAGTTAGGAGTGGGACCGGGAGGTTTTCTATACTCCGGAGTACCCATGAGGAGCAAGGATGAAGTTAAAGATGATGAGCTTAGGCAAGGATTGGAATCCGTATGCCAGGACGTACCAGACCATGAGAGCACAAGATGGAGTCTCACCACCGGGAATACCCGAAGAATTTCATCCGGTTATTACACAAGTCGTGGAGATCGCTCAGCAGTTGGAAGCTGACCTGATCCCAGACATACAAGCAGACCTTTGCATTGTTAACTTCTACGAGAAAGACGGGCGACTCCGATTGCATCAGGATAAGGACGAGACAACGGAGTCTCTCGAAAGAGGGATACCCGTAGTGTCTTGGTCCATTGAGATGACGCGGAATTTTTATACGGCGAGCAGAAGCATGCAGACCGTGCTAATAAGATAGTACTTAAGTCTAGAGATGTATTAATTATGGGTGGAGAATCAAGAATGTTATATCATGGGATTAAGAGAATCAAGCTGAATACAGCACCGTCGGCAGTAATTAACGCGACACACATGAGACCAGGACGGTTGAACCTAACGTTTAGACAATATTAGACATGTAATATTTTAAGTAAGATTTAGAAGAGGGGTGTAAGAAAGAAGCACATGTTGTAAGCAGGATGGTTATTAATAAAATAACAGTGTTGTTCATATTGATTGTTACTACTCTTGTTATACCATCATTACTCATGAAAGCTTATGAAATACAATTAGGTTGTGGACTCGGTACGGAAGGTGCACTAAGCATTCTTACAAAGGTACAGGCCGGTGAAAGCGGCACTATCCTCACTGGCACCTTTCCGATCAACGGTATTGAGGCATCAGTTCTCTTTGACTCAGGGGCCTCGCATACCTTTATCTCGGCATCATTCGCGAGAAGGTTGGGGCTAGACGCTGATGAGCTACTCGACTTCACGGTTACGCTCCCGTCTAAGGAGAAGGTTCGTTGCACTCGTTACTACCGAGGAGCCACCATCAGAATCAGGGGTGAAGACTTTCCAGTCACATTTATTGAGTTCAGAGATTTGGGTTTTGATGTTATCTTCGGGATGAACTGGTTGGAGCGGCACAAGGGTCGTATCCTCTACGCTGAGCATCGACTGCTGCTCAGGAGTCTGTCTGGGGTAACAATATCATACCGCCAGAGGCCCAGAGAGCCTTCGACCAAGATCATGTCCGCAATGGCAATGTATAAGGAGTTGAGGAGGAGGATGAAGTGTACCTCTGCTATGTCCAGGACATAGAGAGAGACCCCGAGTTCGATCCCGACTTACCGATAGTGTCGGAGTTCCCCGATCTCTTCCATGGGAACTGCCCGGCATGCCACCTACTCGGGAGGTAGAGTTCACCATCGAGCTGCTACCAGGAACCGGACCGATAGCCAAGGCACCATACCACATGGCTCCGGTAGAAATGAATGAGTTAAAGGATCAGTTGAAAGATTTGTTAGACAAAGGATTCATAAGACCAAGTGTATCACCGTGGGGAGCGCCAGTTCTCTTCGTAAAGAAGAAGGATGGTAGTCTCCGCCTCTGCATCGACTATAGAGAGTTGAATGCAGTGACTGTGAAGAATAAGTATCCACTACCCCGCATTGATGTTCTGTTCGATCAGTTGAAGGGGGCATCCGTGTTTTCCAAGATTGATCTCAGATCGGGGTATCATCAGATAGCCATTAAGGAGGGAGATATTGAGAAGACAACATTCTGGACACGATACGACCACTATGAATTCACAATGATGCCGTTCGGTTTGTTGAACGCACGGTGAAATTTATGGATCTGATGAACCGCTTGTTCGGGAGCAGCTGGACAAGTCGGTTGTGGTATTCATCGACGATATATTGATATATTTAAAGTCGAGAGTTGAGCATGAGGAACATTTGAGGAAGGTATTAGAGATATTGAGGGAGAACCAGCTTTACGCTAAGTTCTCCAAATGTGAGTTTTGGCTTGACCAGGTCTCTTTCCTGGGTCATATCATCTCAGATGCTGGGATCTCGGTGGATCCAGCAAAGATTGATGCCGTGCGTACTTGGCCAAGACCGGAGATAGTTACCGACATCCGGAGCTTTCTGGTTTGGCGGGTTACTATCGGAGGTTTGTTAAGGACTTCAGCAAGGTCGCGAAGCCAATGACCAGCCTGATGAAGAAAGATGCACCGTTCGTTTGGATGGATGATTATGAGAGTTCGTTTCAGAGTTTGAAGGACTCATTGACCACCGCACCGGTTCTAACCATTCCAGAAGGTACGGAGGGCTTTGAGGTTTACTGTGACGCATCCGGTAGAGGCTTGGGTTACGTGCTCATGCAGCATGGCAAGGTGGTGGCATATGCCTCACGCCAGCTGAAGCAACATGAGGAAACTACCCCACGTATGATTTAGAGCTGGGAGTTGTAGTCTTCGCTTTGAAGATATGGCGCCACTACTTATCGGGGTTAGTGTGACGATCTACACCGATCACAAGAGCTTGAAGTATATATTCACTCAGAAGGAGTTGAATCTTCGACAGAGGAGATGGTTAGAATTTCTGAAGGACTACGATATTGACCTCCAGTACAAAGAAGGGAAGGCCAATGTTGTGGCTGATGCCCTGAGCCGTCGAGCACACTCACTCCATTCACTAATTTCTTCTTCTAGCTTGGTTGACGAGGTGCGAGAGGCTCAGAGAACTGATGAGTATATGAGGGAAGTCAGACAGAAGCTGACAGAGGGAACCTTTGAGAGTCAAAAATACGATTTCAGACTTCATGATGATGATCTGATCAGACTTAAGGGGCCGATTATGCATCCCGCGCAGCAGCACAGATCTGAAAGAGCGCATACTTAGAGAATCACACTGTTCTTCAGTTTCCATCCATCCGGGAGCCTCTAAGATGTATAAAGACATGAAGAGATACTTCTGGTGGTCGGGGATGAAGGCAGATGTTACCGAGTTCGTCTTGAGGTGTCTCACATGCCAGAAGGTGAAATTCGAGCACCGACAACCGGGCGGAATGGTACAGTCGATGCCAGTTCCGGAGTGGAAGTTTCATGATATCTCCATGGACTTCATGATCAAACTCCCGCCTACCAGGGGAGGTCTGAACATGATATGGGTGGTGGTGGATCGCCTTACCAAAGTAGCCCGATTCATACCGATGAAGGATACTTGGAAGGTAACTGAGTTAGCTGAGTTATTTGAGAAGGAGATCATGAGACACCACGGGATACCGAAGACCATAGTGTCAGATAGAGATACCAGATTCCTTTTGAGGTACTGGAGGGCTACACGAGAATCGTTGGGTACATAATTGAAGTTGAGCACCGCGTTCCATCCTCAGACAGATGGTCAGACCGAGCGTACAATTCAGACACTCAAGGACATGCTGAGGGCATGTGCCTTAGACTTTCAGGGCAGTTGGATTGACAAGTTGCATCTGATTGAGTTCTCTTACAACAATAGCTATCATGCTTCGATCAAGATGGCGCCTTTTCAAGCGTTGTACGGTAGACCATGTCGTACACCGCTCTGCTGGGATGAGTCGAGTGAGACGGTCATTATAGGACTAGAATACTTAGAACAAGTTCAGGCTGAAGTTCAGCAAATCAGGGAAAATATGAAAGCTGCTCAAGATAGGCAGACGACCGGGTATTTCTGCGAGTCTCACCGATGAAAGGTGTATTTAGATTTGGGCAGAAGGGCAAACTGAGCCCAAATTTGTTGGTCCTTATGAGATTACGGAGCGGGTGGGCCCAGTTGCTTACAGGTTGAATTTACCTGCTGAGCTGGGTAAAGTGCATGACGTCTTCCATGTTTCACAGCTGAAGAAGTACATGCACCACCCTCCCATGTGTTAGAGCCTGAGAGGTTGACGTTAGAATCGAATATGAGATCAGTGGAGATTCCTCAGAGAATCTTGGATAGTAAGACTAGGGACACTCACCATAAGTCAGTGCGACTAGTGAAGGTTCTCTGGTCTAACCAGGATGTCGAAGAGGCCACGTGGGAATTAGAGGATAAGATGAGATCGAAGTACCCTTCGTTATTTACCGACTAGATTGTCTGTATAGGGTACGGGGCGTACCCCTTTTTAAGGGGGGTAGAGCTTCCTCTCTTTCGAGTTAGTAAACGAACATGTTTGTCGTTTGTTTGGTTTGCGTAAGATGTGGTTGTGTGTAAGTTATTACACTTGTGGTAAGTTTAAGATATGTATAATACTTGTGTATAGTATTTGTGGCAGACCTTTAAGTCTTGAGATGTGTGAATGTGAGTATAAGACACGGTATTATTAAGATTAAGGAAATTGAGTATCGTGAATGAGTAAGTATATATGTGACCTTTGGGGACAAAGTTCTTTTAAGGGGGGTAGATTGCAATACCCCAAACCTATATATGGTGTTTAGATGTTTAACTAAGATATAAGAAGGCTAAATAATGCCCTAGAACCATTAGGAAACAATTTAAACCAAAGGAAACACAAGGAAACACCATAAAGGCAAGTTAAGCGAAAATGTGCTCTAAGCTTGGAGTAACTTTGGGTAACACCCAAATATAATTCTTAGACTTTAGTAACATGCTAAAGGACATGTTAAACCAATTACCAAAGAAAACCAAGCTCAAAAACAAGTTAAAACACAAATTGTGCTTTAAGGACTCTTAAAGCACATTTTTGAAAAATTGTGTTAGAAAGGGGTTTTGAGTGGCTAAATGCCCATGATTACACCTTAATCAACTTTTGTACTACTTAGTATCACATTAGGAAGTCTAAATCAAATGGAAATAAAAAATTTCACAAATATGTGCATTAATTTGTGAATTGGGCCCAAAAGTACCTAGTTTAGCATTAAGTCAAGATAAGTCAATTAAATGGTCAAACAAGACCATAAATATCTCATTAGTAAGGGGGGCCAGTTTTTGTGGTGATGACTCACCACTTGAGTAAGTAACTAAAGGAAAAAGAAGAGGGAAGTCAAATAGTACTATTTACCTTTAAAACAAATATCTTGCTTTTAGCTCCTCTCTCTCCTCTTCTTCTTCTTCATTCTTTCTTTCCCACCGATTTCACCATCTCCCTCCCTTCTCCATTTACGCAAGAACAGCCCCCATGCTAGCTTTATCTTGCCTTGCACATAACTTGCTCATTTTAGCTCCAAAATCAAAACCAAGCACATATTTCTCTTAGTTAGTTCAAGCTCTTCTTTCTATCCTTTCAAATCTCCAAAAGATTTGTTTTCGCGCCAAGGAAAACCACCATTAGAGGAGGAAAAATAAGCTTAAAGTGTTCATTAGCTTCTCAATCCATTCAAGGTAAGGAAAATGTAAGAAAAACTAAGTTTCCATCACTTTCCTCCATTGCCGAAAATTACCACTCATGGGGCCATGATTTTATGCCTTATTCTAGCTTGTTTCTATTCTCCAAGGACTTGAGGAGGTCCTTCTTGATTCATATCCAAACTTACCTTAAGACTTCAAAGGTAAATATTCATTTTTATACCTTAAAACACATTTTTAACCTAGGTTTGATTCCTTAAGGTTAGTGTATTATTTAGCACTCATTGGAGTCATTGGATATTTATTAGTACATTGGAAAGGGGAATTAAGTTGGTGACCGAGATTGTCCAAGGAAAAAGCCTAAGGAGAAAGTCTAGAGGAACTTGAGAAGAACAAGGTAAATTGCTTACCTTAAGGTGTTTTATTGTTTAAGGGAATGGGATTTAGATATATGATAAGTTTAGCTTAGAGTTTACATTGGG
Source organism: Limonium bicolor (assembly GCA_023374045.1). NCBI lineage: Eukaryota > Viridiplantae > Streptophyta > Magnoliopsida > Caryophyllales > Plumbaginaceae > Limonium > Limonium bicolor. The sequence goes on from CM041781.1 coordinate 55,176,690, forward strand.
AAAGGGTTATAAAACCTAGGAGAAAGAACATGATTATATTGAGAACTTGTGACTAAGGAGAACTATAAGAACATTTATATTGCAATGGGAGCTTTGTTGTACGTATTCGCAGGTCAAAGGCTATATACATTATGGAAATTCAGTGTTAATGATTTATGCATTTAAGGGCCGAAGAGCCATGTCATAAGCTCCTTAAGCTCCTAGTGCCAAGCAATTTAAGTTTATGCACTATATTACGATGTAGTGTAGTTTGAGTGAAGTTTTGTGTGTTAAGATTGTGTACTAGGGATTTGATTGTTCTTGGTTATTAAAGGCGAGAAACCTAAGTGCTTGGGTGTAGTAATATACTAGGGAAGCCATGTCAAAATTTGGTGAAGAAACTTGGTGTTTAAGATGTTCTAAGGAGATTTTATGACTACGGGAGTACTAGGGAACTTAGGGAGTTTGTTGACGAAAAAGAATGAGTTTAAGGTATTTTTGAGTGTTAGGATGATCTAGGGTTGTCTAGTAGGAGCTAGGGGTTACAATGGTGAATTTTAGGCACCAAGACCATGATAAGAGAAGCTAGGAAACTTGTGCAAGTTTGAAGGTAATAAGGTGTAAAGTCTTGGAATGACTTAGGTGTGAACTAGAGTATATGACCTTGAGGAAGTTTTGGTAAATGAAATGAGGATGGAAAATGATGTTTATAAGGTGGTCAAATTGCTAAGGAGGGAACACTTTGGTTAGTTGAAGTGCTAGGTAAAATACATGTTAGCAATGTAAGGAATTAAATGTTAATTGTTAGGAGTTTTTGTAAGGATTGGGTAAATGGTTAAGGAAATCTTTGGTGGGTGAATTAATGGGTTTGGTGGATGTTTTAAGGTGGGTTTAAGTGCCTAAATGATGTTAGGACATATTGGGGAACTTGTGGAGAGTTTGAGAGCAATTAGACAATTTTGGGAAGGTTCTGCACTGGACCGACCCAGAGACCGACCCTGTCTGGGTCGGTCGGACTTGTTAACCCAGCGGAAATGTTTCTGGAATGGACCGACCCGGGGTTGGGTCAGTCGGTGGGTTGGTCGGGCAAAGTTTAACGAACAAAAATGTCTAGAATGGACCGACCCAGAGGGTCTTGGGTCGGTCGGGCTGACTTTGGGTCGGTCGGGTGAGTTTTAGAGAACAGAAAAGTTACTGGAATGGACCGACCCAGGGGTTGGGTTGGTCGGTGGGACGGTTGACCCTTAAGACATAAAAAAAATCTAAGAATGTAAGTGGTATCAATGGTACACCATTAAGAGGGTATTGATGATTAGAAAGATAAGGACCTAAGGGATTAAGTCAAGATAAAGCTTTAAATGTTTAAGGTTAAGTTTGTAAGGTAAGTTGTAAGAACTTAAGAGGTGTTAAGTGGGGATCATTAAGGGTTAAGTAAGTTAAGTAATGTAAAAGTAATTAATAATCTAAGTTGGATGAATGTTTTAGGATTTGAGAGTTTGGAACCATAAGAGAATTAAACAACCGGGACAAACGACGGTGAACGGTATGGTTTTCTTGTGACCTGCTTGCTAACGAGGTGTCCCTCGGCTTGTGTGCTACTTGTTTACTTGCTATGATTAAGACAAGATAAAGCATGCAATCGAACTATTATCTTCTTGTGTGTTTGTCTTACACTGACACACTAGACTTGTGGCTAGTTACTAACATTAATAGTAACATTGTTTGAGATAAAGAATTCCCTCCCGTATTGTTGGTGGTTAATACCCGTGAAAGGTTTAACAACACTTCGTCTTGAGATTTCTACTAATGGAACTTGGGGGGAGTGAGGAATCCGGGACTGACTCCGGTCATGCATGCTAAGGTAAGGGGGTCGGTATCTGAATCAGATCCGACTTCCGCTTAAGGACTTGTCTTTGGACTTGTCGCCTAGGGTCGAGAGTCGACTCAGCTACCTTGGATTTCAGTCCAAGGTAGAAGGCAAATTAAGATGGTGCGGTAGGATCACCTAAATCCTAATTCAGTTAAGATGTTTATTAAACCAATGGAGTTAATAGTCTCATTGGCTAGGGTTGCTTTGACCCGACAAAAATAAACATTGAGTTAAGATACGACCATTTATAATTAAAGAACGGTTTGTATATGAGATTGAGGTAAGGACTAAGGTTGAGGTAAGACAAGGCTGGACTGAGATTAAGAGGTAACATATCTTAAGGAGTTAACTGGTTAACTCACTTATTAAGGGAACACCTTTAAGACGTTCATTGTGTTTGAACTTTATTTGTTCATGTGTGGATTGTTGTTACTGCACTTTCTATTTATGTTGTGTATCAATCAATATATCCATGCTATCGACAATTAGTCGTCGTAGTCCCGTTAGCTTGGGGGCCATAAGAGAATCATACCAGCAAAGGTGCTGACCCCCTCGGGGGCTGCTGTTTACATATTGCAGGTAAGCGCCCCATGAAGACTTATCACAAGAGTAGGGGTGGTTAGACTTAGGGTGGGTTTTATATTTTGAGAATGGGATGCGCATGTGCACCGTCTGTTAATATTTAATCATGTGGAGGTTATGATGGTACTGAGATACTTATAAACTCGGTTGGTATGTATTTTTTGGATTAGTGGTTGTAAATGCTTAAGGTTCGGTATATTCTGTTGTTTAGACCGTGGCAAGGTCCAGGTGTTGGTTTATTTCCGCTGCGACGTTTATGTTATGTTGTTAAGTTTGCGATAACCACGATTGGATTAAGACGGGGTGTTACAGTTATAATTACTACCAGTAGAAGAAGCAACGTAGAGGTTATAAACAAGGTAACTAGAAGCAAAAGAAAAAGAAGAGAACAAAGAGAACAAAAATACAATCACCAATATATGATGTACCCTCATGAAAGCATGATGATCCAAGTATTATACATAATCATTCAAACCCTTTTGCTAACCCCTAGATGATGGAACCAAAATCTCACATTTGCGAGCAAATAAGGGTTGTCACTGGACATAGATTAAATAGAATTACTCAAACCCGTTAGCTTAATTACATGAATTGACAACAGTAGTAATTTATTTCTAGAGAATAAGAAGATAGGCTCATGTATATTACCGATTTTTAGCTTCTTCAATATGGTTGGCGAGATGCAGCTGTTACAGTGATTTATTTGTTCAGCCTTCTTTAATCTGTTTCATATTGTGCGACAGAAGAAATCAGTAACTTAAATTATGTTGCTATAATGTCTAGAGGAAAAGAAAAGTTAAAGTATATTACCGGTTCAATCTGTTTGGGAGGCATGACAAAAAGAAATCAGTAACTTCCAGTGATTTATCATTCCATTCATATCGTTTGCTTCACAAGGTACCACCAAAGAAATCAATAACTTATAATATGCTATTTTAATCGCTAGAGAAGAAGAGGATATGTTGAAGCATATTACCACGGTTTCAACTTCATTCTGCTTCACTAGTAGAATCGCAGACACCAGATAAATGAAGTAGTTGCAAGCACCAGGAGTCGCAAGCACCACACCAGAAATAGTCGCAACTCCAGAGAAGATGGAGTCACAGTCTCGTAGACACCAGAGAAGATTGAAATCGAAGTCGACACTAGAAGAGAGGAAGATTGAAGATGGGAGCCGTCGGCGTTTGGAGGATGTTGTGTCGTGAAAAACCCTAATTGAGAAGTGAGACTGAGATTCTGAGAACAGCCAAAGTTTTGTTTGTGAAGTGAATAGAAAATGACGGGTTAAAAAATTAAGGGTAAAAAATTATATATTTTTTTTAAAAAAAAACTTCGGTTACTACGGATAACCGTAGTTTCAGTTTCAATATCCGTTAACCGAATCGTTCTAAAGTACGGATATCTGTTTTAACCAAATTAACCGAACTTTTCTAAAATGGATAAAAAAACGGTGATCGAGTCTGAAAAAAAAAACCGGTTATTACGGTTATCCGAAATAACCGCCCAGTTTGCACACCCCTAAGTTCGAATAAAGAGAAGCCCAGCTAAAATGTTCGTTATTGTTGGAGTAGGATAGTGCATCTAGGTCATTGCAGTTACACAAGGTTAGTTGTAGTGGAGTCATATACTTATTGATATCAGTGACACAATACTACCAATGAAATGTTTTAGCGCGACAACGTAAAAAAGAAGAGACATCATTAGGCTTCAAAGCCAAAGCCTTCTTGAAACTTTCAGCAGCAGCATCTATGTCATTAAGAGACATGTGTGTCTACAAACACTAACCACTACGAAGTTATTATCATTGGTCAAAGCGTGCAACCCACAATCAATTGAACCCATTTTTTACGAAAGATGAATCATCAGACCAATGATCTCTAGATTGGCTGAGAAGAGTTGAGGCCAAATATTGTGGATGTGTTATACCCAAAATTTTGACCTTCGGAAAAGGTCCCGTAAGACACAAATGCCACAAAGGGTAAAATGATCAAAAGACACAGATTCCTAGTTGATTAGAACGTTTTCGGAATCTTCTATCCTTGTATGATTAACTCACACATCTCAGAATAAGTGTAACAGGTTAATCATCATGAGTGGCATTTTCTATAGTATAAAGTCCCCATTCTCGAAAAACTCAATAGAAAAGGTTTCCATCGAATAAATAAAGCTTTACAATCTGGTCATTAGGTCCATCCATGACCAAAAACACAGCAAGTTTTATTTGAAGCCAAAATAAAAGGAAAATATGAATTATTTCGTAATTTTCCCTCTCCTCTGAAAATGGCTCAAATCAACTCGAACTGTTTTGAAATTTTTACACATGAGAAAGGGCGGCATATAGAGCATAATGACTTTGGAATTTTGAATTTCAAGTTTCCAATAATTTTCTATTAATTTCGGAACATATATGATAGAAAATTGATTTAAAAAATATCCCTTTACCCGAAAATTTTAATTTTTCATTAGAATACTCTCTTTACATGGTGTCAAAATCTCCTGGTCAGATTTCTTTAAGAAGTTACCCGACCAATTCCCAGTAAACTTGGCTCATTTACGAGGTTATTCTATCTCATTCGATGTCTATATATGGATCTTTCCTACTTACTAGATAGAGTTTCACAAGCCATAAGAAGTCATAAAACCCAGCCTATCACCAAATTACCACGTTTTTTCAATCTCGTACCCCCAGTCCGTATTGAAATTTCCCCAAAATCCACAGTTTTTGAGTTTTCGAACTCCCATCACCATATAAATCATCAAACACCCACAAAATCACCGCCAAGACGTGAACACCAGCAACACCAACAAGGAGTCAGAAGCCCGAGTCCAAATCCATTCGGGTCCAACACCAACGAAGCTTCCAAGAATCCCGACGTGAAGGAATTACTAAATCCTAAAGGCAAAACAGGTTGGGTATCGAACTTTCTAAATCTACTAAGTTTAGTACATTCTTGGTCAAATCAAACCAACTTTTCCTGGTTTATGAATTAAGGTTTGTTTGCATTTCTGGCCTCTTACTTATTTGCTAAGTTTCTCAATGAAATTGAATCCAAATTGAATTCTTTCAATCACTAACATATAAAATCTTTCAAACTACATACCCTTGAAATTTGAGGCAAAAACTCTGTCAGAAAACACCCGAACCCCACCATCCGGTTGCACTTCGTGTCTACGGACGCCCTCAGATGGTGGCGGGACATTTTAAGTTTTTTAAATTTAGGGTTTTACACTATGTCCGTGTAACACCCTACTCCGTACTTAACCCCTACTGCGACCATGAATGTGAATAAGCAGTCAAGTGCAGCGGATTTAAATCTAACCAAACAATCCCGGGTGCTACCGTCGTTACTCACCCATGTGAGTAACAAGGCAATCCAAAATAGCATACATTACTACTAACATTGTGATGACTAGAGATAACCTAATCCGAAATTACAATACTTATCAAAACATATGAGCATCTAACAGCAACACAATACATCCGAATATTCAATCCAAAATACAAACAAATTACTACAAAAAAGAGAGTAGTTTTTGTTGTCTTCCCAATCCTGCACTCCTCATCCATCGTCAGCTACAAACCAGTAATATGTTAGCCATAAAAGGCTCAACACAACTGCTGACTATTGTTATGTAAACATCATGCGCCCTCAGACCCAATGAGTTATTTGGTCGAGTTAAAATGCGGTTCCATTTTCATGCTATTCCATTTTCATAGACATAAATACAATAAAATAAGTTGCTACTTCAATAAAATGCTCAATATATAAATCACCCAATCCACACATATCTCAGTCACAAAATGAATTCGATAAACAATTCAATATAAATGTACGAGAGTTAATTTGAGTGTTCCCGTTGCTCGGCCTTCAAGGCCCTTTGTTCGTTCTTCAAATGTTACGAAGGTACTCATTCTTTCGTATTAAAGTTCAACTAATAACTTACTACTTTAAAATGTTTCTTTCTCAACTCATACCACTTATTAGTGGCAGACCTAGAATTTTAAACCTATGGGGCGCTTTGAATGAATAAAAATCTAGCAAATAAAATATTAAAATTAAGCTTTAAAACAATGTTCAATAATTAAATTACATCTGTTATATATGAGTCTTTATCATCTGAAAATTATACATAATAATATTATTATTAATGAATATAATATATCTGATTCTACATAAGTGTAGATTATTACTAACCAATTCTCCCATCTTAATGTATTTCATGGGTCGGGATGCTCTTTCCACTATAGATTTGATAGAGTCAATGCAAATTTCAAACATGCACTATTTTTTGAATGCTAAAATATCATATTTGAGCTATATTATTTAGTTTTCTAACATTTATTATCTATTTTTGTTATATATAGACACATACATACTTATATTTTTCCAAATAACATGTGGGGGCACATGCCCCCACAGGTCTCTACATAGGTTCACCACTGCCACTTACAAGTCGACATGTTAAAAGACGACTTGTTCCTAACAATGTACTCCTATTGTAATTCATATTACTTTGTGTTGATGCCCTTACACCAGCGATAGTGTTACTGTCCAACAAAACTTTCAATTGTTGGAAATCCACAATTTTTGATTGTAGGATTTAATATCTTAGCGCCGATGCTTTTACACCCTCGGTCGTGCCTCCAACCAGGAACCTTTCGATTCTTGGAATTTTCTTGAGTGGACCTGTTTAGTAACCCTTTTGTGATCACCATGCGTAACTAGTCACCCGGGATTTCTCACTATACTAAACATTACTCATCATACTCAACCTCTCACTGTGTGATTTTGTTCTCTTAATCTAAATGCCTAAGATTCAATCTCATGTTGTACAGTGATCAACTTCTCAAATATATGTCTTTTAGGTCTTTATTGTATACCTAGAAGACATTTAATGTATTTTCATATTTGGATACATTACCACTTGAGAACGGTATTGTCGTTACGCTACCTAAGGTCTCTTCTTAGGTTAACTCAGGATAATATAATGTATGTTATTATCCTACCATAGGTGATATAATCTGTACAACCCCAAACCACTAATTTGCATTTAACGGTAATTAACGGCACCAACATAATAGAAATCATAGTGGAAAATAATAAAGAACTCCCGAGTGTTACATACCGCCGTTAGTCACCCACATGACTAATTAGACCTTACGAATTCCAACGCAACAGTCTGACAAGTGAATACACACTGAGTAACTCCGGTATTTAATTACACGTCTAAAATGATAAGATATCGTTTTCAATTTTTGGAACATACATAAGTTTAAGATGGAAGTTTCATATACAAAAATGGGTATAACCTATCTAGGGTATAATAAAAAACAAAAGTATACCCTGTACCCTATATCTACCCCGCCTACTCTAGGTCGGGTATCCTCAGCATCCGGTACCTGAAATGGGGGTGCCCAAACGGGCTCAGCAAACTATGTTGGTATGAAAACGTGCAGCCCGCAAGCTACCGGGCCACACGACTAATTGGTCGTTAACATGCAATTCATTTTACATTACTAAAAATAAAGCTGTAAACACACAACATGAAAGCATACAACTCAACCAATCCACCAAAGTGATCATACACCGATCAGAAACAAGACAATAGTAAGTCGAGTCAGTGTTTCTGTTCTAATATTGGCCTTGAGAATATTGAGATCTCATTATAGGCCTTATTCTCTTACTGAGGACAATCCGCACAGTGGAATTGTCAACTCCTGAATCAATGTGGATATACAACTCAGATGTAATTAACTGAGTTAGATAGGTATGTAAACCCTGATGAATCACCGTCTTGAAGACACTTATTAAGTTGGGTATGAATAAACCTTTAGACGAGATTGGAACTCTCATGCATTGTAAACGGGTAGTTAGCCCCGCAATAGAATGTAGTCTTTTCCTGGCCTCAATAACACTGGGTAGTAGGGGCCGGTGAGCAAACAGGGCGTTTATTTCGGTTATCCAAAATAACCTATCTTTTTTTTCGGATTCGATCATCGTACTTTTTAACCGTTTTACAAAAGTTCGGTTATTTCGGTTAAAACGGTTATCCGCAATAAAGTACGGTTCGGTTAACGGATATTGAAATTCAAACTTCGGTTATCCGTATAACCGACAATTATAATAATATTATTATAAATTTTATTTTTTTTCTTAATCCAATAATTTTATCTAATATTCTACTACTACCCACCCAATTAGGTTTAGGTTTTAATTATTTTCGTTGATTTAGAAATTTGATTTTTTTTTGTTTTTTGTTGTTATTTAGGAAGTTCGGTTTATTTCGGTATTTTAGGATGTTCTTGTTTTTTTTTTTTTTCAGGAACTTCAATTATCGGGCAGACAACGGTTAGCAATGTAACATAAAAACGGTTATCGGTTAAAATGGTTATCAGTTAAAAACGGATATCAGTACTAAATTCGGTTATAACCGAAATAACAGAACATCGTATTTTATTTTAAACTTCGGTTAATGGATATCCGTTTTAACCGTTTGCACACCCCTACTGGGTAGTTAGCCCCGCAGGGATAATAGTCTCCACCTGGCCTCATTATATTATATGTATATGTATATGGGTAGTTAGCCTCGCAGGAGAATGTAGTCTTCTTCTGGCCTCCGTCGCGACGTATAAATTTAGAAGTCGACCTGGTGCAGGTACGGCCTCCGGAATTTGCATGCATGACCAGAAACATCTGGGCTCCTCACTTCGCGTATCTCGAACATATTAGAAGTCTCATATGGACTTTCATCCTAACTCTAATGTGGTTAGTCAAATATCATGTTACGGATATTGACTTTGTGTTATAAGGGAAGTTAGTGAGAACTTGAGTGCAAGTTCTCAATACGTAAATTTCGTCATTCGTTCCACTTGTTATCGCATATATCGTATGTGTAATTTATTTATTTGAAAGTGTGGTTAGTGACTCTGGAAATTAATCACAGTATAATACGAACACACATCACATTATGTTACAAGCATTTATCTTGGTCATTATTCACAGGGCAATTAGCACACAAGACGGTATAATCCAGTAACAAACAGACTGCAAGAAGTCATACCATTCACCGACGATTGCACTTGATAAATTCCCAGTCGACGTCTCACTTACAAGGTCCTATAATTGGATTAACTGAGAGTGTTATTACTTACTACTACCCTCGTACGAGATTTAATCGGGTTCATAAAATTGATTACAAAATTCCCACTCGTTATTTATATGTGAGGTATGATTTAAATCGCAGTCAATGTTTTCCCATCACTTAGCCTCGTTTTTAATTAGGGTATTGTTTATACACCACGTAGTCTTAATTTACAAGACTTATAAATTTCCATGATAGTTTCCCTTTAATTAAATCCGTGGTTACATTATAATACTTTATATTACTCTTTCGATTCAATAAAACCTTTAGTGTACATACACTTATATTGCTTATAATGTATATTTATATTGGTCTTAATGACATAACAATTTTACTAACTCCTTAATATTACTCGTTGGTCACACATGACATGTTTTACTTAGAACTTTTGTTTATTACGTTTAGCCCCATTACTATTTAATGTTTACAAATTAATTCCTTATACTTGTATAACTTATAGTTTTGATTTTATATTTACTAATACAAAGGTTTATCCTTTAATTCCTTCAAATTATAAACAGCACCCATGCTATTTTTATTTCCAAACAGCAATCCCACATTTCCGGTTATTTACGCTTCGGTCCTACTAATTTTACAATCTTTCCAATTTACCCCCCTGATTACATTTTATCGTATAGTTTTAATCCTTAGCTCATTAAACCCTAATCTCTTCCCTAAACTCTCGGTATTTACAATTAGACCACCAAAAATTTCGCCTCCTCCCAAAACTTTCCATAATTACATCTTGACCCCATAAATATTATAACTTTTACACTTAAGTTATTACTATCATATAACCTATAGTTTAAATACTTCTTTCTAATTATTTCCAAATGTACCTCTACATTTTTGAAATCATACAACAGCCCACCATCCAATTCGGTTTTACACCTGTATTCCTTTAATTACAATTTCACACCTAAAACTTTATAAACTTTACATTTTATTTTATAGCTCACATTTAATTCTAAGTTTCAACATCTAATCCCAAATTCGGTCAACATATTGACATCACTATATTAATTCCTAACACTCTTATATACCCCAAACCTACGTTATTTACGGCTTTGCACTAACAATTTTTTGAATTTACAAATTAACCCAAAATTCTTCAACTTATATTCCTCATTCCTTAATCAATAACCTTATAACTTTGGCCAATTACAGCCTAGTCCCCAATTTAAATCCCTCCATACGTTACAATCTTTAATCACCCCAATTTTGCTTAATTTATTATATTAGCCTATATTCCTTTTAAGGTAATTTCTTACACTAAACTTTCTAATAACTTCCAATCACTTAGAAATTTTTTCCTAAGTCCCCAAAATGACTTAATATACCAAAATGACCCACAATGTTTTGCATTTACAGCTAGCCCCCCATGTTCTATTTTAATAGCTTTTAATGTTATAAAAACCTTATAATATAGAAGTTTAATTAACTAGATATTGTATAAACCTTAACATAAGTTTTTAGTGAAATAAAATACACCTAACCTACTGCTATTTCTGGTTTTCTACAGAAAGTTTTACCATACTTTTCAGATTTTACATTTTAACCACAAAACTTTACAAACTTGTTATTTTAAATCCTTGACACTTAGTTAAAATATCCAAAACTTATATTCTAAGTTTATAATCAATTTAGGTCATTGTACCCTTAATTACAATACACTTCTGGCTATACACAGATTTGGCACCAACTTTATAAAGAATCACATTTTAGCCACATAACTTAACAACTTTTACTACTTAATCTTATAACTTATTTTATCATTTCCCAAAACTTATGCTATAATTTTAATGAACATGTTAGGTCATTTTGAACCATTTTTAGGCAGATATTTAGGCCTCTATACCCAACAACCCCATAGTTTTCATAAAAATTGCATTTAAGCCCTTTTACTTATCCTTTTGTACATATAAGCCTTTAAACTCATCTTAATGCTTTAACCTTGTTCTAAAAATATTATTAACTCAAAATACAGTAAATAAAACTGTAGGCATTCAGCTTTAATTATTACAACACCAACATATTGCCAAAATGACATTAAACCTTAATTAAGGAGTTTACCTCCTAATACCCAAAAGTTGATTTTCAAGAGGCTCTGTAGCTTGAAGTTTTCCTTTGCTCTTAGCCCTATGTACAGAGGGGTTCCATTTAGATTTTTTTTTGTACAAGTTTAAAGCTTAATTAACTCTTTAATTACCAAGGTTTAGTTTAGAGTTTTACCTTTCCAAAGATGGATTTTTCAAACTTTTTTCCCCTTATTTGCTTGGCGGTTTCAAGGAGTTCCCAAGCTCCATTTTTTGGCCATAACACAAAAAGAAGAAGGTTCACTAATCAGAACTTTATACACTGCATAATCAAAGGTAAAAGCTTAAGGCACTAAAATGGGGTTTAAGCATAGATTATTACGTTAGGGTGTCAAAATGATGGTCTTGCTCCTTCAAAATTTTGGTCAAGACTAGGAAGGCATGAAGGAAGTTAGTTCCTTGGTAGATCTAAGAGGAAATGGTGATTTAAGCATGAAAACCTTAAAAACTTTACCTTAGTGAAATGACTAGGTATTTCGGCCACTTGGAGCTTGGTGGTGTCACAAGATTGTTCCATGGAAAGGATGAAAAAAATGGAGTTAAGAAATGCAAGGTTTTCGGCCAAACACAAGACCAATGAAGAGGTGGAAGCTTAGAGCACATTTTACCTTTGTTTATGTTGATCTTAACTTCTCCTTTACTAAACTTGCTCACGGTTTCTATAGCCTTTAAAGCTTGACATTTTCAGCCTCAACAAAGGGGGAGAAAACAAGGCTTGGCCATGGATGAAGAAGAAGAAGGTTTAGAGTCAAAAAAATAGTGTTTTAAGAGTTAAAACAACAATGTCTTCAAAGGAGTTTCAAAAGAACAAAGGAAGGGAAGAAGTGTTGCTTACTACACGGCTGGGAGGTGGGGGGAGGTTTGGCGTGAATGGCATGGGCAGAACGGAAGGGTTGTGGGTGTGGGAAAGTAATTAAGACTCATTTGATTTGTTTATTCCAAGGTAGTACAAGGTTCCCTTATTCCCTCCTTAATTTCTTCTTCTTTGCCTCTTTTTCTTTTCTCTTGGCTGATTCAAATCAGATTGCAAGGCTGGAGTACTTGCCTCTTCTTTCCTTATTTTATGATAATATCATGTACTTGTAAGCATATAATATTACGTACTTAAGTGTGGTTTATTTTCAAACTTTTCTAGCTTTCCATCCCTTCCTTTGATTTTCATGCAGCACAGCACATCAGCAGCATAGCTGCTATATTATATTTTTTTGTTGTTTATTCCTTTGTAATATTATGTACTTTTAACTAGTAACATGTACTTATGTGTTATAGCATTGGACTTGTTTCATGTGTTGGTTGTAACACATGTTATTGTCTTGCTTTAAGGTATATTCCTATATATTTGGATGATTAGTATACTTTACTACTCATTGAGAATATAAAAAGTATACTATATGATAATAGTTCATGATTTAATGTGTAACATGTTATATTACATTTAATGATTGATTTCTCCTTATAATTATCTCTTATTTAATCCATTCTTTATGAATGATTTTAAACTTATTAGAGTATATATATTTATCCAAGTATATATATAAGAGGTTATATATTTCTTTAATGAATTTAAGGTTTATCAGTCTTTATGATTTAATGACTAACCTTTGATTAAACACCTTATTTAATTAATTCCCGATTAATTAATATAATTAAGGTTTGGGGTATTTCAATATCTTATCACATCTCATAACTTAATTCAAGTTATATGCGGCATTTACCATGGTTTGATACTAACGCGCACAAGTAACTACACAATCTATTCGGGCAAAAAATCCCCATAATTATAATAACCACTTAATCATGCGTATCATCTTGTCAAACAATTCACACATATCCGAACCCAAGGAAATCCTCAGGGGCAATCGGATCACAAAATAACATACCGTTCACCAAGGAAGAAGACGCTAGCGTGCAATCCCACGCCCGTCCTCTAGATCTCTAGCTCTGGAATATAACGCCGAACCTCTAACCATTTATGTAAAGGGTTATATAATTTCCAACCTTATATATTAAACTACACTCTTAATTCCATAATAAATCATCTACACCACCAGATAATCAAATATTACCTCTCTTACCACCAAATACCAACCATACCTTCCAATTCACATCTCTTATCAAACTTCACAATATCACATTTACTTAACAAAATTTGAAAGTTTCCACTCCACTTCCAAATATTACAGAACATACCACCTTTTGCCAATTTATTTTCTGCCTTAACTTTCCATAAATTTCCAATTGACCCATATCCTTTAGTGATTTTACAATTAACACCAATTCTAATATTTTATAATTCTAACTTCTCACTTAAGTTGATTCAAAGTTCCAGAACCCATTTTCTCACAAATTCTAAATAGACCCATATGTCATTTTTTCAACCCAACTTCTCTAGTTACGGTTTGGGACCACAAGTTTCTCAAACTTTACAATTTACTCATAAATCTTACTTAAACTATTTTTTATTCCTAACTAAATTAACACCTAATTTTCGGTTATCTCTTAATCTAACACTCCTGATTCAGTTTAATTACATTATCCAACCTATTCGTTAGGCATATTAACACCAAAACTTCCAATTAACTCTAATCACTTTTAAGCCCAAATTTAGCACTAAACTATATCCAAACAATTTCTAATTTCGTAGGTATTTCCAACTAACCTTTTGAGGTGGTTTAACTCGTCAAAACAACACCTTATAGTTGGATTTATACACCAAATTTAAGACCATAAAAGTCCTAAACATTTAAAGCTTAAGAACACCAAAATGCTTATAAACTTAACATAAACTTGTGGCCATAATGCAAGCCATAAAATAAACTCCCAACAATCATAAAACAACCATAATATAACATTATTTTTCGGCCATATTTACTTCTTTACTGCCCAAAGGTTTATCTTTCACATAAAACTCCTTAAACTTAAGTTAATGTGGCATTTAAGTCCTTAAATCCTTGGTCGACATAATGAACCGTGTTAGTATAATTTTATGTGATTAATTTGGTCATTTACAACCATCTTTTTACATGTCCAGCGTGTATGTAAGTAGTTTCCACCATTAACCAACTTTAAAACATCAAAATGAGTCGTAAGTGTAGAACTTTACCCTTAAGCTCCTAGCTACGTTTTTGAACTCCAAAGCTAGTTTTCCTCTCCAAGGTTTTCAACCGTTTTATACATAAGGGGGAGAGTTACATTTTTTATCAAACTGAACATTAATGGGTAGATTAGCTCTTCAGGCTTAAGATCTAACTTACTCTTGTAAAGGTAGATTTTCTTTTATTTTTCTTCCTCCCCTTTCCTTGGCTCTCGGCCACACACATCCTCACTTGGATCTTAACTTTCAGCTATTTAGAACCCCGTCATCAGGAACTACCAACCGAGAAAGATGGTTAGCCACGACATTCAATTTACCACTATATCCCTCACTTCAATATCAAATTCCTGTAACAAAAGAATCCAGCGAAGCTAGCGGGGCTTGGCCTCTTTCTTAGTAAACAAATATCTAAGAGCAGTGTGGTCAGTATGAGCAATTACTTTACTCCCCCAAAGATATGATCGAAACTTATCTAGGAAAATACCACAGCAGAAGCTCTTTTTCAGTGGTGGTGTAGTTCCTCTAGGCGTCATTCAGAGTTTTTTTTGTATAAGCAATAACTTTGAGAATTTTATCTTCCTCTGGCATAGAGCTGCCTCCACTGCATAATCGTTCGCATCACACATAATCTGAAAAGGTAATGACTAGACAGGTGAAACAACTATGGGGTGCAGCTACTAGTTTTGCATGATTAACTCAAAAGCAGATAACAATCCTTAGAAAAAAAACAAAAGGTGCATCTTTCAGAAGAAGATCAGTCAACGGTTTTGCAATCTTAGAAAAATCTAAATAAAAACCATTGATAAAAACCTGCATGCCCTAAGAAAGCTCTTACCTCTTTCACACAAGTAGGTGCTGGCAATTTTTCAATTACCTCCACTGTAACACCCCTACCGCTAATACCGTCATTACCGTCTAATCTCCTCGCACTTCCACACTTACGCAGCGGATATTTCCTTACACAACGGTGGGGATACAATGTCGTTAGCCACCCACGTGACTAACAATGCCTACTTCCACTACAGCATCGGTCTGATGGACCGGAATACTCGTAGTACTTAAACAATTACAATCCATACTACATTTACAAACCGAATAGAAACAATCCTCCATTCAGTACATTACCCAACACTTACCATACAATATACCGAATTTTCTAAGTACAATACCAAAGTGTTGGGGTAAAAACCTAACGGCAAGTATACCGGTCGATTATAGCAAGTTTTCCTAGAAGTGTCCCTCCAGGTTATCGAATCCAAGGGAGGCAGCGTTTTAGTTTAATTAATATTTAAGAACAAACTAATAAATCAGTTTACTCCAGTACAGAGGGGGTTTGTTTGTTGAATTGCTAAAGTACAAAACAAGAATGTAAATAGGTAGTGAGTAAGGTAATAAATGCAAGACAGTGAGCAAAATTAATGATATTTTTGATTTAATAAAAAGGGAAAATTCCGGTTTACTAGTCTCCTATCTAATTAACAGCTATAAATCTTAACTCTCGTTACAAATTTACTAATTGCTACAGCTTTAAGAATAATCCAGTTTAATGATCAGTTAATATCCTAGAGGAATTACCATCTCTAAATTAACCGGTGTTTTTCCTGTTGTCTATTATCTACCGCAGTTCTCACTTATAAGCAGATAAACTGATAAATCCAGTAATTGGCCAAATCACAAGATTTATAAAATAAATAAGGAACAGCACTTTAATCTGTTAAAATGGTAAATCACAAAGATAATGGAACCTTGAATTTGGATTACATAGCAAACCGAAATTTATAAAAACTACTCAGCCATGGAAGTGAAATAATGTAAAAATATATAAATAACATTAAAAAGAAAAGAAGAAGAAACTCTGATTTAAGATTCTTTGATGGAGTCTCTGTGCACAACCAGCATTTTCTTCTGCTTAATCTCCAGAAATGGTGAAGTCTTCAACTGCTTGTGTACTCCAGACTTCTATGAAGGTTTATGGATACGTGAATGTTTAGTGAGGTGATATTATATGGAAGATGTGTGTGAAATCTGGATGATGGATGTAAATGGATGGAGGAGCATATTGGATGGAATGTATGAGAGTGATATGATGCTTCCCAGAATTGTGTACTGAATGAGAGGAAGAGAAGTCTATTTATAGAACTTGTTTGTTGAATACGTAGCAGAAGCAGCATGGTGGTGGACAATGATGCTGGAATTTGTAAGTGGAATGGTGGGTGTTTAACGTGGGTATTTTGCTGGATTTGGGGAGGTAATTAGATTAGTGCAGATGAGGATGGAAAGTAGCAGTGGAAGGGACAAAAACGAGCTGGAAAGGAAATCGGTAGTGCATGGGCGGTTTGTTTAATATGAAGAAAACACAATGCGAGTTCGCGAGCGCGCTACAGACGTCTGATTCAACGTCATGGTCCGGGACTAGGTCCTGTATGAAGTCCTGGGACATGGTATAAAACACCCTGAGATCTGCTCTGCTTTGTGGTCCGGGACTTAAGTTATTGAACAAGTCCCGGACCATGCCTGTTTTAAGCCGAGGGTAGAGTCAATTTGTGGTCCGGGACTTAAGTTATGCAACAAGTCCCGGACCATATCGAAATTTAGGTCGAGAGATGACTTTCCTGACTCCATTTAGCTTGTTTCAAAAACTATGGTCTCCAACAATGATATGAACATGTTTCTTTTGAGATTAAATACCTGAAAAAGTACATAAAAACCATAAAAGAAGACAATTGCAACAAGAAACATAAAAATACTCAAAAGACGGAATTTAGCAGTAAATAGCAACGAATTCGGTATCAAAAGACCATGCAGAAATAGGTAAATTCCTGACTTATCAACTTCCCCACACTAATCTTTGCTTGTCCTCAAGCAATTACTGCAATCAAAATGTACCAGAATTACAAAAGCGGGGATTTATCAGGTCAGGAAAATGTACAAGGAAATCTAATGCTGAAAAACAGTCATAAGAACAACGACTAGTACTGCAAGTTTTCTTAAACGGTGAAGCTAGGGTGTTTGACAAATGCATGAGACTATCATCATAACTATTTAATCCAAACTGTACTCAGGGCTTGCTGTCCGTTTGCTTTCCACAATTCATTGGACGACAAGGGGCAAGAAGTAATGTCATATTCCACATTATCTTTCATTGCCACATACTCATAATCAAGAGAGAATTTGCAATAAACTGTTTAGCATGAAAGAACTTTCCTTCCAATTTTTCTGATTAAGCATTATTCATTTCATCCCCTCAGACTTTTTCTCCCCATCCTTGTAGCGGTGTTGGGCTTCTTTCCCAGATCAGATGATCTTAGGTAGATAAGTGATGAGGCACTCCATGGGCTTAATTACCGAATGGGAGAGGTCTGTTCCGGTTCACAATAGATTAGAGGAGTACCTTGCCTTTGTCCTTTCCTTCCATTCATTCCAAAACTTTCCCAAAGCCCCAAGTTAGTTCAAACAATAGTCACAAAATGGTCTCACCTTTTTTTTAAGGAAATAGATGAAAATTTTAACCAAACTGATGATACAAGCAGTATAACCAAAGTTCTTATGACCGAAGTTTCAGATTAATCTCAAAAATTTTCGCTACTCGTACGTTATTCCCGACTGATGCATCTGACCACAATGAAAACCAAGTATGTCGAATTAAAATTTTTTGTGGAGGGTCATCAAAGGTTAATGAAGTGAGAATTAGTAGTGTCAGGGGGACCACAGAAAATAAGCAATAAACGCACAGCCCCCTTACTACTAACTTCCCACACTTAGAAAATAGTAATGCCTCATTGCTGCATGAATAGGAGCATAGTGCGAAAGAAAAATGGACTCCCCTGAAAAATAGTGAAGATGATGTCCCCACACTCATGGGAAGGAACGGGAGACTTAAGGAGTGTTGGAAAAATTTCGTCAGAGTCTCCTATTATTCTTTCGATATCGCACACAAAAGATGGCAATCCTCTTGGAATGAAGCAGCAGCAGACAATATGTTGCAAGAAAAGCACTAAACATAACCAAGGAGTGTAAGTAGCAGGAGTACCAAAGTAACAACAATAATCCAAAAAGAAAACGAAAGTTACCAGAAGATGCCACCTAAAAAGCTAAAAGACATTAAAACATCTCAAATTACCAAGTCAGCTGATAGTCCAAAAGAACAAGAAAAGATAGGTAGACGGATGAAGGAGATAGCATAAACCAAAACATGGACTACCGACGGGGCATACGCCAGGACTCCAACTGTGTAAAGCGGTCATCATAAGCATGGAATCGGGCCTCCTGACGAGCCGCGTACTCAGCAAATTGAGCATCCCGTCTGGCCTCATAGTCAGTCTAACGGGTCTCTAAAGCTGAGAGTCGCTCACCATAACCCATCCAGACGACTCGTAAAACCGTCAAGTAGGCTGTAGCAGTCCCCCCCTAGGCTCTAAACTCATGTAGCAACTCATCATAGCCCGGGGCCGGACCAGCAGGTATCGGGTAGGCTGGGGCCTCACCACCAGCAGCACCACCATCCGCATCTGCAACGACATCAGCCCCATCAACAACAGCATCAGCCTCATCAGCATCCTCAACAACTCGGGGTGCACGTGCAGCGCGTCGGCGCTTCACCACTGCCCGTCGATCTTCTCCTACTGAAAGAATCTCATCATCGTCATATCGAGAGTAGACCGAGGATACTGAGGCTGCTCATCAGATACATCCACCCCCTTGTCAGCAGTAACGACTGTAGGAGGTGTGGGAATGGGAGGGAAGCGGAGTGATCGGTCTCAACCACCCGGAGCATGGAGTTAAAGAAACCTGATGCAAAGCGGGTGGAACCCCTGCAGCGGCATAGTCGTCGTCCCAAGATGTAGCGCATAAGCCAGCAGTCATACATATTTAGATCAGCGCACTCCCGGGCGAACATTATCATCAACACCCCTAAAATCAGACGCTCTCTAGGGGTCGTAGCTTATCCCCCGTGACAACCTGCTTGTCCCAGTTATTCCTACGCTACTGGTTTTTGAACTTCGGGATCATTGACAATTAAGTTAATGTAGTACTCCTTAGCCTGTCAACTCAACAATGGCATATTTGCCCTATTCTCTACAGTTGGGACCCGAACAGCTATGGGCAATCCCAAACAACGCCTAATGCTCAAAGCAGTCACAGAAATATTCACCCCTTTTACCACAGAATTAATAGCATCTCCTTCCTCATTCACAGTCGCATTAGCGTAAATAACTTCACCAATCTCGGATAGAATCGCCCACCTCTATTCAGCAGACATGACCATCTACGTGCACTAAAAATTGATTCTCAGATCAAACTCGGCTATCAAAGTTAGGCTGACTGACCTTTCGGGAATGATTTTCCTTTCTCGTTCCCGTACCAATTCGCAGCGGCTTCATTGATGAAGTCCGACTCAACCGTCCCCCCGATCCGGATTGGAGCTGCATCGGGGATGGTGGAGCAGCGCGGATGAAGAAGTGCCGGCGGTGGTAGAACGACGAGCTCGTTTGGGTGCCATTTTTAAAATGTTTGATTGGGGACTGTGATAAGGGTGCGTTGGTGAAGCCTTTGGTTCGGGCAGGGTGAGTCGGGTGTGTGGTGTGTTTGGGGCTCGGCGATCCCGGTGGGGGTTAACGGTTGTGGGAACATGATAGAGGAGGGGTGGGTTGCGGTGGTGACGATGTGGAGCAGGCGACTGGACACAGTGGCGAGATGTAGAATGCGGTGGTGGTGTGTCGGTACTGGGCAGCAGTGGAGTGTGGTGGTGTGTCGGTACTGGGCAGCAGTGGAGTGTGGTGGTGGGTGGTGTTGGGTTTGCGCGAAGGAACAGGGCGGAGTGGTGGTGAAGGTGGAGCGGAGTTGGGAGGGTTTAGGCTACGGAATGCGACGGCGAATGGGAGAAGTGGTGGTTTGTGGTGTTGGGTGCGCGACAGAGTAGTGGGGTGTGGTGGTGGGTGGTGGTGGTGGTGGTGGTGGTGAGAGCGGGAGTTGGTAGCGTGGGTGGTGGTTGCGAAGAGAATGGCGAGGGAGTGTGTCGGGTTAGGGATTCATCAGGTTGAATTGGGGAAGACGATAGTGAGGTGGATAGTGGAGCCTGACCTTTTTTTATTTTCGGAACGAGTGTTTGGTCCGGGACTTAGGTTTTGTATGAAGTCCCGGACCGCTATGTTTAAAATAGGCCGAGACTTACAGTCTCTCTTGGTCCGGGACTTAAGAATGTAAAAGGTCCCGACACCCCATGATTTCTGTCCGAGATTTCTCATCGCTTCCGGTTCGGGACTTAGGATATGTAAAATGTCCCGGACCAACCCTGTTAATCATGTCGAACTCCATGCTCTGTCGGGTCCGGGACTTAAGTCACGGATCATGTCCCGGACCACCCCATTTATTCCACCGAAGGATTGCCTCCTAGTACTCTTTTTCTCTTCCTTCATCAAACCTACACTTTAACAAAACCAACCAAAGAAAAATAGCTAACACAAGGAATTAGAACAAGTAAAAACATGAATTAAAACTAAAACAAGAAGATAAATAAAGAAAGAAGATTGGGTTGCCTCCTAATGAGCTGGCCCGTCTTTTCGGTCTTTGGCTAACCGTGCAATTGTAAGATCAGTATGGGGGATCATGCTCCGTGATCACCGAATGGACTTCGGCGATGTCACCATTGAGATAATGCTTCAGCTGAGACCCGATGACTTTGAAAGTCTCCCCTTCGGCATTGATTAAACCCTATAGCTCCATAAGGCGAGACACTTGTTATTATAAATGGGCCGGACCAGCGAGATTTTAACTTTCCTTCCTGGAATATTCAGGCAGGAGTTGAATAGAAGAAGAACCTTATCCCCCCCACAATGAAACTCAGCTTGACCAACATTTATCATGCCACCTCTTCGGTCTCTCCTTATAATTTTGGCATTTTCATAAGCTTCCTCTCTAAATTCTTCCAAATTGCACAATTACATCTTGCCTTCTCACCAGCCTTTTTGTAAATCAAAATTTATGCTTTGATGGCCCAAAAAGACTTATGCCCAACTCTACATAGCAGGTGACATGCCTTGCCATAAACCAGCTTGTATGGAGACATACCTAAGGTTTTTTGAAAGCAGTGCGGTATGCCCACAAGGCATCATCTAGCGTTGAGCGACCAATCGCGTCTAGAGGAGGGTGACAGATTTCTGAAGGATCAACTTGATTTCTCTATTTGTAATCTCGGCTTGCCCGTTTGTTTGTGGATGATACGGTAGAGAAACCTTATGCCGTACGCCATACTTCTATAGAAGAGCTTCAAACTGTTTGTTGCAGAAGTGGGTACCTCCATCATAATGATTGCTCGCGGAACACCAAAACGAGTGAATATATTCCGCTTCAAAAATTTCAGCACTACTTTTGCATCATTAGTTGGTACTGCTATTGCTTCAGCCCATTTTGTAACGTAGTCCACTGCTACCAAGATGTAGAGGTTACCTTGAGATGATGGAAACGGTCCCATGAAATCAATACCCCAAAGGTCGAATGGTTCAACTTCCAATATAGAATTCAAGGGCATCTCATGGCGTCTAGATAGGTTCCCCTACCTTTGGCACTGGCCACATGTGGATACAAACTGATAGCAATCTTTGTTCAAGGTCTTCCAAAAGAAACCTGCTTCCAAAACTTTTGCGGCTGTCCGAGCAGGACCGAAATGACTTCTGCTTCTCTTGAGTGACAATGAACAAGGATATCTCTTATTTCAGTATCAGGGACACATCTACGAATCATCCCATCCGCACAAACCTTGAAAAGAAATGGATCGTGCCAATGGTAGTGCTTGACAGTGGAGAAGAACTTCTTCCTCTACTGATATGTTAATGCTGGGGGTACTATCTGTTTTGCAAGATAGTTTGCAATATCCGCATACCAAGGATCTCCCGTGGAACCAACTTTGAACACATACTCGTCGGGGAAGAACTCGTTAATTGGTATACCCGTCATCAGCATATTTAATCCGAGATAAGTGATCAGCCACTCCATTCTGTACTCCGGGCTTGTCTTTTATCTCTATATCAAACTCCTGAAGGAGTAGGATCCATCGAATCAGCCTCGTTTTGCTTCTGCCTTTTTGAATAAATGTCGTAGGGCGGAATGATCTGTATGGACTATGACTTTACTCCCAATGATGTACGATCTGAATTTGTCGCATGCAAAGACGATGGCTAACAGCTCCTTTTTTTTTGTTGCATATTTTTTTGTGCATCATTAAGTGTCTTGCTTGCATAGTAGACTACCTTTAGCATTTTGTCATGTCTTTGCCCCAGAACTGCTCCCATAGCAAAATCGCTAGCATCACACATGATCTCGAATGGTAGAGACCAATCAGGCGCAACAACAACCGGTGCAGATACTAGCTTTTCCTTGATGATGGTAAATGCCTCAAGACATTCTTTAGTGAAGTCAAATTTCACATCCTTGGCCAGCAACTCTCACAACGGCTTAGATATCTTCGAAAAATCTTTAATGAACCGTCTATAGAAGCCCGCATGACCTAGGAAGCTCCTCACATCTTTTACTGTAGCTGGTGGTGGTAACTTATCGATCACTTCAACCTTAGCCCTATCCACCTCAATACCTCTGCTAGAGATCTTGTGTCCCAGCACAATGCCCTCTTGCACCATGAAGTGGCACTTTTCCCAGTTTAGGACTAAATTGGTTTCTCTACACCTGGCTAAGATATGATCCAAATTTTCCAAACAAGAGTCAAAAGTTAGTCCAAAAACTGAAAAATCATCCATGAATACCTCGATGCATTTTTTAATGTAGTCGGAAAATATGGCTGTCATGCAACGCTGGAAGGTAGCTGGAGCGTTACATAAACCGAAGGGCATGCGTCGGTAGGCATACGTGCCATATGGGCATGTGAAAGTTGATTTCTCTTGGTCCTCTTCAGCAATAGGTATCTGAAAATACCCAGAGTAACCATCCAGGAAACAGTAATATTTATGCCCTGCAAGTCTCTCCAACATTTGGTCAATGAAAGGAAGAGGGAAATGATCTTTTCTGGTTGCAGCATTCAACTTTCGATAGTCAATGCACACTCTATGCCCTGTAATACACTAGTGGAACGCGAGGCTTTAATGACGGTGGTTTAATCACGGCTTAAACAGACACCGTGATTAATAGGAAGGCCGGAATTTATTAGCGACGATGATTGATTAACCCGTAATCAATAATCGATCGGAGGTTGGCGCGCCTTTTTTTAGGAGGGACTTTAGATGACGGTTTTTAGTAAAACCGTAATCTAAAGTCCCGTGTTGACGCGCGCTTTACGGTCAACGGACTTTAGATTATGGTTTTACTAAAAACCGTCATCTAAAGTCCCTCCTAAAAAAGGCGCGCCAACCTCGTCAACGACGTCGTTTTGACCTGACGAAAAAAATTTCCCGTATTATTTGATTTATTCGACTCCGCGCGTAATCTAAATTACAGTTAACGACGTCGTTTTAGCAGTGTATTTCAGATTAATAAAAACTTTATATTAATGTGTTACCTATGTTTGAAACCCAACATATGGCAAATAATTATCGCGCTATTTTTTTAATTTCGTTACACTTTAGATTACATTTAACGACGTCGTTTTACCAGTGTATTTTAGATTAATAAAAACTTTATATTAATGTGTTACCTATGTTTGAAACCCAACATATGCCAAATAATAATCACGTTTTTTTTAATTTCGTTACACTTTAGATTACGGTTTTTTGTGAGAACCGTCATGTAAAGTGTGACTTTAGTTTACGGTTTACATGTAAACCGTAATCTAAAGTCCATTTAAACATTTGCCTACACTCTGCACACTCTACTCCACATAACTCTTCTTCTCTTTCGCGCTATCTTCCTCACTGAAATTGTCTCCTCTCTCCCGTCACCTTGCTAACGGCCATCGCCGCCGTCGCTCCCACCACCTTTGTCACTCCCATCGCCGCCGGTCACCACCCATCTACCACTGGTCTCACCGTCGACGTCTCTATCGCGTATTGGGTATGCGATCGCGATTGATTGTCGTTTTTTTCTAACTTTGTTCATATACATGCATTTCGATTGCAAGTTCTAACCTCGTTTGTATTGAATCCTGAGAGTGTAATGGAAATGTTCTAATCTTGTTCATATATTTGTGCCCAGATTCACAGTTAATTGCGACCTAGTTCGTGGGCTGATTTCTACACTACTTGCCCACTTCGGTGCTTAGTTACGGTAACTTTGCAAACCAATCTGTAAACTGCTGTATTTATTTGTTCTTAGCATTTAGTATCACAATTAATACATAATAGTGTAGTTTTAAAAATGCTACTACTTAAAACTGCCACAGGAAAGAAAGTAAGTTCAAGTATATTACCGATTCCTGAAAAATGAATGGTACAGAACTATAGCATATCTCAGTTTCATGAATGGAACAGAACTGTAACAAGTTGTTTGAGTTTTGGTCTGGATTTAAAAGCTTAATGGAATATTTAAGTAACTGGGTAAGGAGTTAGGAGAAGTATAATCAGTTGAAAGGAAAAAAAACAGACAGGGAAGAAAGCAAGAACACAACTCAGTTTCTGTTTTGATTTCAGTTTGGATTTCAGCTTCAGTTTCGTATCAGATCAGGTTCTGACTAATTCTGCATCTGTAACAAAGTTGCCTTGGGTTTAGTTGAGTTAGAAACTTTATAACACACCAAATTGACAGGATCGACAGTTTAGAAAGGTTTGAGAATTCAAACACGTGAACAAACAGAGAGAAGTCATACACCAGTCTCTGTCTGTCTGTTTCTTTTCTTTCAGTTTCTATTTCTGTTTGAGTTCTGTGTGAATCTGTTCAGTAGAGGCAACAGAAAGATGTTGTCGTTTTTCTGTTTCTGTAAACTAAATACATCAGTGAAGATAAGTTTATGTATGTTACCAGTTCTAGATGGTGCGTGCGAATTTGACTTTGATAAACTGATTTGGAGACGTTAGAAATATAGGGGAGATGCTGTCGATTTTTTTCCGCGGTTTAGCTAGCATTTAACCTTGATTTTTTGATGAATTCTAATGTTGTCGTTTTTCATTTATGCATCAGGACTACGACTTTATTTAGGCTTCCGACCTCAACCGTCTTAGCATCGGCTAATCGTCTACCAGAGGTAAGATTTATATATATACATATATATTTGACAAACTACCAAACATAGTTATCCGCCCAAGATATACCTAATAGAGGTATATCTTCGGCAGTCCCTGTCGGGACTGTCCACGATTGTTAAATCACACACCTAGGGTGTGAATGTGCTTTAATATGTACTTTATTGATTATTTCAGCAGTATCTCTTTATTGTTCTTCGAATGCATATATTATTGATTAATATCATAATATCGTGCATTTGAAGAACTGTAGGGAGATGCTGCCGAAATTTTCAATAAATTACATATTAAAAACACGTTCACCGGTGGGATTTAATACTCATGGATGGATTTAGGTTGATAAGATACAAAGTGTAAAGACTCTGCCACGGGTGACGGTATGAAATGGCTGCCTTCATATAAATAGCTAGAAGGAGATGGAACGTTCGTGGATTTACAGCGGAAATTTGGACGACAAGTTTTTAGAAGGAGTTGATAAGTTATGCACGGTGTTGGCGAACAATCTAAACCTACAGACAAGGGATACATATTTTGTCCGTGTATCGACTGCCAAAACAATCTGAGATATCGTGGCGTTGAAACAATTAAGGAACATCTGATCCGCCGCGGTTTTACAAAAGATTTCCAAGACATAATCCGATGGCATGGTCAGAGTGCGTTCGATGTTATTAAGCCTGACGAAGGGGATAATGGTCAGGCAAACACAGAAACAGAACTTGGAGATGATACAGTTGCTGGTGATCCAGAAGACGTTACAGCGAACGTTGTGCCAGATTTCTGGGATGATGACATTGAGACTATGCTTGAAGATGTGGAACGACATTACTCTAACACGCCAGACAAGCATGAAAATTTGTTGGATTCATCCAAAACACCGTTGTTGGGACGAAGGTTAAGCAGATATTTTATGTAACTGATCCCTGTAATCCTAGATGGTCTTTGTGCTTAAAGGGAGAAGAGGAATAGTTGGTGTGGATGGTGTGGTTGATGAGGATGAGTATGATGCAGAAGATGAACCTCCAACTGTTCATATTTCATTGGAAGAGGCTGAGGTCATAGGTCATCGTGAGTATATACGATCAGACCATAACGAGGGAATGTGGGTTGAGAGATAATGGTGTATGTAAGTTATTACTATAAAAATTTATATGAAATTACCACTCTTTTATTTATTGCTTGTTTATGACCATTATGAAATGCTTAATTTAATTCAAATTGTATTTCAATCCTTGCAGGCATGGCTGATCAGGACATGGCTGATGCAGAGTTCGATTTATTTTGTCGTGAGGAGGAGGAAAATGAGCAGCGAATGGTACCGTCCCATCTACATCTGCCGCTGCTGCTGTTGCCCCATCCACATCTGCCGCTGCTACTGTTGTCCCATCCACATCTGCCGCTGATGCTGTTGGCCCTTCCATGAGTGCACCTTCTACGAGTGCTACTCAGAGACCCAGGGTAGAGGTCCGACCCGTGGGTTGAAACTGCAGAAAGAGGATCAGATTAGTCTTCTGTGGGACCAGTATGGGAGGTATGGTGGGGGCAGCAGGTCAGAGTTCGGTAGTATGCTAGGGACTCTGGCCAGATCACATTGCTGCATCAACCACACATGGAAACAAGTCCCGCAAGAAGTAAAGGAGACCATCTGGAAGAAGGTGCAAGAACGGTACAAGATCCCAGAAGAAGTGAAGAAGACCGTTCTTTCTTTGGTGGCCGGCAAAGCTAAATCATTCCGCCACTACTTGGTTGAGCATTGGATCAACAGGGTGCCCCCACGTGAGCCTCCGTCGTATGTTGTGTACAACGGCATGATCACTGAAGAGGAGTGGAAGGAGTTCGTTGAGCGGCACGCCACCCCCGAGTTCAGGGTATGTTTGTGTGTACTCTTTTTTTTATTAATGCTCATAATGCTTTATCCCTGATTTTCTAATTAATTTCCTGTTGTACTTTCTTAACAGCAAGTACAAGAACAAGCACGGCAAAACCGTGAAGCTAATCTCTAACCCTCTACCCCCACACCATGGGACGAAGGGGATATGTGGGCAGCCTCGAGGGATGGAAAGAAGCTGGTTTGCTGACATGGAGGAACGAGGATGGAAGTGAATGCCCGATCGAGGATGTCTCTGAGGCGAGGAGGGTGCAGATGTACATACTGGGAGCCAGCCAGAAAACGACCAGCGAAGGTCAGAGGATATTTCCTAATGCTGCGATGGAACAACTGGCTAACCAAATTGTAAGTATTTGAAAGTAGCTGTTAAATATTTACTTATATACTCAAGTGTTTGTTGATCTTAAATTTAGTGTTAACTTCTTCTTTGAAATTGGACAGTACGAAGCGGCACAGAGAGGAGAAGTAGACTTACACGCTCCTCCTTCTCAAGACGACGCGCACAATCAAATGCTTGGGAAGAAGGATCACCCGGGGCGTGTTAGAGGATTTGGGGGAGAAGTACGTCAGAAGAACGTATTCCCGCCATCTGCTAGAAGGGTCAGATGAGTGCTGCTGAAGTCGAGGTGATGGTAGAGCGTAAGTTCGCTGCTGAGCGCCAAGCTAATGACGAGAAACAGGCTGCTGAGCGCCGGGCTATCGAGGAGAGGCTGCAGGAAGCGTTGAATGCGATTGCACATGCCGACTCTCAGCGCAGCAGCTAGATCCTCCTCGACTGTCTCCTCGTCTAGAGTTGTGCTCCGGCCGCTGACCCGTACCCGTTTGCCAACACCAGGTTAACTTTGTTTTAACTATTTTTTTCTCCTAAAATAAAGATATTAAATAGTATTAGATTGGACTCCCTTATTTATTTCACGTATTATCTCTGTTTATTAAAGGAGCAAAAAAATGTCGTCTCCAAATACCATTAGACGGGCACCCTGTAGATGCGGCCTACGGGACGGTGTTGCCATCAGGTCCACTCACGCTCATCAGTTTCGTACGTCTACCCCCATTCTACGCGCGTGTGACCTTGGACCTGATAGTTGATGGATTTGAGCATGCATACCTTCCGATGGCGTTTGACAACAAATGCACGCTGATCGAAGCGAAGGGAGACATATTGCCCTAGCCAGCATGTTATATTGTTGTCACCGATGAGGTAAGACTGTTTGACAACCATTTAGTATCTAATAAAATGCATTATTTAGCATTAAGTGTCTAATCTAATCTATTATAGATCCCTGAGCTTCCTCGCCGCGTAACCCGGCCCAGACTAGAAGAGACCAGCGCGCCGGCGAATCCTGATCTCCCTGAGCTTCCTCGCCGCGTATCCCGGCCAGAGAGAAGAAAAGATCTGCGCGCCGGCGAATCCTGTCAGAAGTACAAGGGTATGTTCTAGATAATTGTTTAATGTTACTATAATAATCAATTAGTAATTATCTTTACATTGATGCTTTACTGTTGTGTGTGTGAAGGGTAAGAATCCAGTGAGTCGGGATGCGAAAGGTAAGAATCCAGCGCCCGTCCGGGGTCGCACCAGGACTTCTGAGGCGCCTAAAAATAAGCTCGCACTGCCACAAAAACTTGTTAATGTTTTGGGGGCCAAGCAGATGAATCTCTACGACAAGATCATGTTGAAGTCATCTCAAACTAACAACTTCATGATGACGCTTCCAAAGTCGATGTTTCACTACGAAGAAGATATGATGACGGCAATCAACTTTGAGGACATCAGAGAGATGATGTGTGGAGGTTATCTGAACATTAACATTATTCAAGCTTATCTAAAGTAAGTGTTCTTTCCTCATACTGTAAAAACATATAGAATAAGTATCTATGAAGTTGCATTGGCTAACTTTTTATAGTACATGTGATATAATAGATGTCTGCTTGAGAGATGTGTTGAGAAGGACATGACCTGCATTACTGCGGTGTGCCCGGAGCGTTTATCGTACGACAATGTCACTAGGGACCCGGGGAGATTTTGTGACTACATGATTCATGTCTTCAACAGAATAAATTATTCATTCTAATGCCGTATCACCAAACGTGAGTTCTAATATAAAATTACATACTAATTAGCTAACTTTGTTACCTTCATTTCTCATTTCATTTTGTATTTGACATTGTAGCCACCACTGGGCTTTGTTTATATTCTGCGCTGCCACCGCTACTCTGCTCGTTCTAGATCCACTAGGGCAGTGGAAAGAATTCAACACTGAAGACTTAATCAAAGAGTAAGTTTTATTACTATTAATTGTTTGTAAGTTTTTTGAACCAAAATTAATGTACTTGTTCATTTTGCTAAACGCTTTTGTTAATATAGGTAACATTGTTACAAAAAAAACCCCTCAGGGAGAGTTTGGTGATTTGACCGTCAATTACATCAAGGTTTGGTAATTCATGTATTTCATTCGTGCTGCTATTATCTTTGTACAATTGTTTTACATTTGTGAATTTTGGTGATTTAGTGCCCTACCCAAAAGGATTCTAAGAGTTACGGGTACTACGTGATGCGGTATATGTACGAGTTCTGCGGGTACTTCCAAGTTTTAAGAATGATATTGACAAGGTAATACGAACGCTGTCTTGTATTAATTCTTTCGGTAGATTTTTTTGTGTCTTTATCTTAATCTCATTATGTGTTCCATTCCTTTCTTGTTGCAGATTAAAGAGCATTATGCCAGATTCAAGACTTATGCTCCTGCCGACTTGTTGCATGTCAGAGAGAGCATGGCAGCCATGTTTATGAGAATGGAGTGGTAGACTAGCTAGCTGCTGCTGTAACATATATTTTTGTTAGTTGCTGCTCTGATTCTGTTAGTTGCTGCTGTGCAACAGATTATATTGTGTAACAAATTATATTTTGTTAGTTGCTCTGATTCTGTTTGTAATGAATTATGCTAGCTGCTGCTGTAACAGATTCTAGCTGTTGTATTGAATGTTTCTGTTGCAATTGTGCGCAGAAATGAATTTGCAATTGTTATCTCTGTTGCAATTGTGTAACAGATTGAATATGTTACAGATTTTCGATCTGGTGCTTTATTAGATGTTATCTCTGTTGCAATTGTGTAACAGATTGAATATGTTACAGATTTTTGATCTGGTGCTTTATTAGATGTTATCTCTGTTGCAATTGTGCGCAGAGAATGAATTTGTGTTGTTGGTATTTGATTCAGGTGGTTCAATTGTGCAGTTTCTGCCCTCTGTGCTTATCTGTTACAATTCTGTCTCTGTTGCAATTGTGTAGATTTGTAAAAAAAAAATAAAAAAAAAATTACACTTTAGATTACGGTTCTAACAATAACCGTAATCTAAAGTCCTTTGGGCGCGCGCGCCAAAGACTTTAGATGACGGTTATTGCCAAAACCGTCATCTAAAGTGTCGACTTTACATTACAGTTATTTGTAAACCGTGATCTAAAGTCCTTTGGTTCGCGCGCGCCAAAGGACTTTAGATCACGGTTTTACAAATAACCGTAATGTAAAGTCAATGACACGCGGGCCGGAAAAGGGACTTTAATTACGGTTTTAAACCGTAATTAAAGAAACGCCATCTTTATTGACGCCCGCGTAGATTACGGTCCAGAACCGTAATTATACACGGTTTTGGACCGTAATTAATGGGTCGCGTTCCACCAGTGATAGTTCTCTAAGGAACTAGCTCACCTTTATCATTGGGAATTACAGTAAATCCCCCTTTCTTGGGCACTACTTGTGTAGGGCTCACCCATTCACTATCAGAAATTGCATAAATAATACCTGCATCGAGAAGCTTAATGACTTCCTTCTTTACCACCTCCTTCATGTTTAGGTTCAATCTTCTCTGGGGTTGAACTAGTGGTTTATAATTTTCTTCAAGAAAGATGCGGTGTGTACAAAAGTGAGGAGCTATCCCCTGGATATCAGCGATTGACCAACCTATCGCCTTCTTTTCTTTCTAAGCACCTGCACTAGTTGTTCCTCCTATTTATCAGTTAGTTCTGCAGAGATAATGACAGGCAAACTAGAGGGTTCAATTAAGAAAACATATTTTAAATGGCTGGGGAGAGGTTTTAGCTTCAAGGATGGTGGTTCTTTGATAGAAGGAATCAACTCCTGAGGTTCCCTTTCCAGCTTTTCACGTTCTATTATGGGACCTTTTCGATATCGTCCTCCTGCTGATAATTGGAATGCCACAGCAGAGACCTCCGGATCATCATGAATTCCATCTATGGATTCCACTAAGCATTTCTCTAACTCGTCGATGTCAGCAGGGCTAAATACATAATCCTGCAGTAGAGAGTCAATAGATTCCAATCTAAAACAAGCATGTACATCAGATGGGTGTTTTGTAACCTCTGACATGTCAAAAACAAGCTGTTCATCATGCATTCTCAATATTATCTTACCACCCTCAACATCAATGAGGGTTCTGGCTGTTCGCATGAATGGGCGCCCAAGGATTAGTGGTACTTCTTTGTCTTCCTCCATATCTAAGATCACAAAATCAGCAGGGAAAACAAAAGTACCAACTGACACAACCAAATCTCGCACTACTCCTTTCGGTAAAATAATGGACCTATCTGCTAATTAAAGAGTAATACGGGTGGGTTCACATTCACCCAATCCAAGTTTAAGGTACATAGACATGGGCATTAAATTGATGCTAGCACCCAAATCACATAGTCCCTTACCACAGTCGATATTACCTATAGAACATGGGATGATTGGAAGGCCTGGATCATCAAGCTTCAGGGGAAGCTTTTTAGTGAGCACAGTAGAAACTCTCTCTGTCAATTGGGCCGTTTCCTTTTCTATCAATGACCTTCTATTTGAGAGGATGTCCTTCATGAATTTTGCATAGATAGGCATTTGCTTTAACGCATCTGTAAAAGGAATATTTATGGTTAGTTTCTTAAATATGCTCAAAAACTTACCGAACTGCTCATCAAGGTCTTTCTTCTTTAGTCTGTTCGGGAATGGAATGGGCAACTCAACAGCTACTCTCTGTGATGGTTTGGGGCTGTGGGCAGATTTATTTGATTTCTCATGCTCTGACGGTTTAGGTTCGCCAGCCGGCGCATTTTCCAACATTGGTTGCTCAGCAATCTCAACCCTTGTCCCGCATCATTTTCTTTATTGGATTAATTGGGAGTATCCACAGCTTCAGGGATCGGATGATCAAGCTGTCTACCACTTCTCAAGTTTATTGCTTTAGCATATTCTCTTGGATTCATCTCTGGTTGACTAGGCAAAGACCCTGCAGGTCTCTTTGAAAGTTTCTGACTTGAGCCAATTGAGTTTCCATTCGCTTATTGTAAGCCTTTTGTTCTTGCATGAATGCCTTTTGGTTGTTGTTGATTCATCTTGCTTATTGAATCTGGCTTTTGTTGATGTAATGAATTCGCACATCATGGCTTCCAAGTTTGAGGAACTACTAGCTCCTTGACTTTGCATCTTTGGTTCTGAGGGGGTCTCTGATAGGACTGATTATATTGTTGTGGTGCCTTCTGATTGTAGTTGTTGTTCTGAAATCTTTGCTGCTAATATCCCTGATTGCTTTGGTTGTTATAGAAATTTCCTTGTCTGTTCCCCAGGTAATTTACCTCTTCACTTGGTAGAGATGTACATTGACACAAGTTTGAGCTTCTACCACAATGTTCACAAGGTGGATAAACCTCAGGAGAAGCTGCTCTATTTGACTGCGGGTTCATCACTGCACACATACGCTTAAACTGCTTTGACATCGCTTCCATCTTGGCAGCCAGAAAAGTATTCGAATCTACTTCATAAACTCCAGCAGTTTTCTTCGGTGCAGCTTCTCCGGTTCTCGCACCTCCCCACTGATTGGATGCATTGGCAATGGTCTCCAATAATTCCTTGATTCTAGCTATTGGTAGCTCCATGAGGCTTCCTCCTGCACAAGTGTCTACCAACAAACGGCTTGAATGATCCAAATCTTTGTAAAAGGACTGTAAAATTACCTCCTCTCCCAAGCCATGGCGTGGTACTCTGTGCACAATCCCTTTGAAACGCTCCCAAGCCTCAGATAATGTCTCACCGGTGAACTGCTTAAAGTTGGTAATCTCTCCTCTCATAGTCAGCATTCGAGAGGGAGGGAAATATTTTGCCAAAAATGTATTTGCTAACTCCGTCCAGGTAGCGATACTGTTGGGCGTCAATGAGTTTAGCCATTCTGCAGCTCTGTCCCTCAGGGAGAATGGGAAGAGAGTCAATCTGGCAACCTCTTGTGAAGCTGGTGTAGAACACGCTCCAACCAGTCTCAGGAAAGTGGTGAGATGGACATTGGGAGCTTCGGTGACTGATCCGCTGAATTGAGGTGCATTCATGACCATAGTAACATAGTGCGTTTTGAACTGCCACTGCACTCCGGCTGGTAACGCAGGAATTACTATTGGTGAGATAAGCCCTTCAACGCTTGGGCGGGTATAATCCCTCATGTGCCTCTACGGGTTCGAATTCTCCATATTGGTTCCTGAGTGGTTGTTTAGAATCTCTTCTTCAACAATTCCTTCTGCTGGTGAATCTTTTGGAGGCACCCCCTGCTCAATTGGAGGATCCAGCTCTAATCTTTTTCGAATCCTTCTTGTTACTCTACTCTGTCTATTTCTGGTTCAATTTCTAATTCAGGGTTCCTACAGAACGAGTTATAACCATAAAACAAGAATCAGATAACTGACAGTAGTGTAGCTGTAAAAGTAACTCAAAAGGATATTACCATAACCGATAATAAGAAACAATTCGCACAAAGCTAACAAAATGAACAAAATAAAATAAAACAAGGATAAACTAAAAAGAACAAAAACACAACAAAATTTAATAAAATAAATAAAAATTAAACTAAGCAACCGTGCCTCCCCACCAACGGCGCCATTAACTTGTTGGGTAAAAACCTAACGGCAAGTATACCGGTCGATTATAGCAAGTTTTCCTAGAAGTGTCCCTCCAGGTTATCGAATCCAAGGGAGGCAGCGTTTTAGTTTAATTAATATTTAAGAACAAACTAATAAATCGGTTTACTCCAGTAACAGGGGGTTTTGTTTGTTGAATTGCTAAGTACAAAACAAGAATGTAAATAGGAGCAAAGGTAATAAATGCAAGACAGTGAGCAAAATAATGATATTTTTGATTTAATAAAAGGGAAAATTCCGGTTTACTAGTCCTCCTAATTCTTCGGTTCTTTCTCGATGTGTTTTTCAAAATTTAGATTAAAATCCCAGATCTGAAATATTCCACGTTCGGTCTCCCGCTCGGTGGAATCTAATTAACAGCTAATAAATCTTAACTCTCGTTACAAATTTTCCATTGCTAACAGCTTTAAGAATAATCCAGTTTAATGATCAGTTAATATCCTAAAGGAATTACCATCTCTAAATTAACCGGTGTTGTTCCTGTTGTCTATTATCTACCGCAGTTCTCACTTATAAGTAGATAAACTGAAAAATCCAGTAATTGGCCAAATCACAAGATTTATAAAAATAAATAAGGAACAACACTTTAATCTGTTAAAATGGTAAATCACAAAGATAATGGAGCCTTGAATTTGGATTACATAGCAAACCGAAATTTATAAAAACTACTCAGCCATGGAAGTGAAATACTGTAAAAATATATAAATAACATTAAAGAAGAAAGAAGAAGAAACTCTGATTTAAGATTCTTTGATGGAGTCTCTGTGCACAATTAGCATTTTCTTCTGCTTAATCTCTAGAAAATGGTGAAGTCTTCAACTGCTTGTGTACTCCAGACTTCTATGAAGGTGTATGGATACGTGAATGTTTAGTGAGGTGATATTATATGGAGATTGTGTGTGAAATCTGGATGATGGATGTAAATGGATGGAGGAGTATATTGGATGAAATGTATGAGAAGTGATATGATGCTTCCCAGAATTGTGTACTGAATGAGAGGAAGATAAGTCTATTTATAGAACTTGTTTGTTGAATACGTAGCAGAAGCAGCATGGTGGTGGACAATGATGCTGGAATTTGTAAGTGGAATGGTGGGTGTTTAACGTGGGTATTTTGCTGGATTTGGGGAGGTAATTAGATTAGTGGAGATGAGGATGGAAAGTAGCAGTGGAAGGGACAAAAACGAGCTGGAAAGGAAATCGGTAGTGCATGGGCGGTTTGTTTAATATGAAGAAAACACAATGCGAGTTCACGAGCGCGCTACAGACGTCTGATTCAACGTCATGGTCCGGGACTAGGTCCTGTATGAAGTCCCGGACCATGGTATAAAAACACCCCGAGATCTGCTCTGCTTTGTGGTCTGGGACTTAAGTTATTGAACAAGTCCCGGACCATGCCTGAGTTTAAGCCGAGGGTAGAGTCAATTTGTGTCCGGGACTTAAGTTATGTAACAAGTCCCGGACCATATCGGAATTTAGGTTGAGAGATGACTTTCCTGACTCCATTTAGCTTGTTTGAAAAACTATGGTCTCCAACAATGATATGAACATGTTTCTTTTGAGAATAAATACCAGAAAAAGTACATAAAAACCATAAAAGAAGACAATTGCAACAAGAAACATAAAAATACTCAAAAGACATGAATTTAGTTAAATAGTAACGAATTCGGTATCAAAAGACCATGCAGAAATAGGTAAATTCCTGACTTATCACAAAGTACAACATTTTCCACATGTCCATACATACTCACTAAGAGTCTAACATCTTACCCATTCCTCACAATTCTACATACCTTTTGAAATACAAAAAGGTGTACCGCTTGGTACACTTATACTTCAAAGGCTACAAGCCTTATACAAGTCTGTACTATCCACAAATTATCCCTAGCTAACTAAGCATAGCAGCCGGTCTCGTACAACGACCATATCAGCTTTGGGTACCTGGAAAATAAAAATGGTGCCCCAAGGGGCTCAGCTTACGCTGCATACGAAAACCGCATACCCCGCGTACTAGCGAGGGTACGCCGATTACTTCGGTCGAATACATGTTGTTCATTTCATTCATACATACATACATGCTCTTACACAATACAATACATTCAGGTCATAAGGCATACATATGTTCACTGCATACAAGGAAGACATTACAAGTCAACCATTCATACTTACCATTCCAGAGGTACACTTCTCCAATACATACACATTACTTGTTAGCTTCTTTACACACCCGGGTTAATCCGGTGTATATTACTCTTTTACTCAAAGTCAATGACTTACACTAGCCAAGACCATTACTCATACAATACTTTACTTACTTACTTACTTACTTACTCAAGTCAAGTCAGTGTGACCTCCGGGCAGGGACTACACCGTCCCACCACCGGGCTTTAGGGTGGCTCACCAATCTAGCATGCTACCCATTTAAGGGCTTTGGTCCATAGAAAGGATTCAGGCCAGGAATCGGATCCAACCTCTTGTGTCTCCTTATCCTCACGTGTGACCGAAGCTATTTCGGACTTCTACTCATTCCATTTTACTCATTACTCAAGTTAGGAGTTAGGTGGTTAGGAATTAGTAGAAGTCATCACATCCATACCCAGGAATAATACATTACACAAGTACACAAAAGATACACATACACTTCATTTCCATCCATTCATTTCATGAATTATACAAGCTAAATGTTCAAGGCAATATAACAAGAACAATATAAAACAAGCTCAAGTAAGTGCATTAAAATCCGATTCGTGCATTTATCTTATTAGGTGATCAAATAAGCACACAAATCGGGGTAACCAGGTTAGGATACAGAGCATGAGGAAATCATACCATTCACCGTCATATTCGAACTCCGACTTTCCTTCGGTGTTCAACTATCCAAGTCCTACACATACATAGGGTTGTATGATCAATAATCTATTATTGACCTACTCATTCTTCATTAATACTCTTAATGCATACTTACTAGTTCTTTACATACCATACCTGATTATAAAAATCGATCTCTTCTTATTACCTCTTAAACTTGTTTTCTTACTCATATACTTACTTTCTTACCATTATTGTTCCATTAATGGTGTATCAGTAAAGCCCCATATATATGTACATATATATATACATACATATGATTACTACTATTTTTTTTTTGTAAATTTGGGCCGACCGACCCACCGACCGACCCAAGCCCTTGGGTCGGTCCATTCCAGTAACTTTTCCGTCCTCCAAACTTTACCCGACCGACCCACGGCCCTCTAGGTCGGTCCGTTCCAGAAAGTTTTGTTCCAGTGATTTATGCTCCGACCGACCCACGACCGACCCAACCTTCCTGGGTCGGTCGAAGTCAGAAACTTCGACTTTGGAAATTCTACACCCGACCGACCCACGACCGACTCACCCGTCTGGGTCGGTCGAAGTCAGAATTGCCTATTTGGCTTTGCTTCAGGTCTATTCTCTTACCCATTTCTTCCCCAATCTTCCTACATGTAATCCCACATGTTTTAACACTAATTAGGCTCTTTAATTCACCTTAGTTCATCCACCAAATCCATTACTCATTCCTAAATCCACTTACACAATTTTTCTTCACTTCATTCCCAGCACTTATACTAATTTCCTTTCTCCAATGCTACAGATTTTTGTTCCCACTTCTACCATTCAATACTCCCTCAACTAATGCCATTAGTAGCATTCAAAATGCCTTATCTTCCACCCAAGTCCTTCCCATTACTTAACTCTCTCCCAAATCTGTTACAAAGTGGTTAACTACACACTTTAAACTCTTCAAATACACCTAGTTAGTTCCTAGGTTGTTCCCTCTTCTTATACCACTAAGTCCTCTAATTTCCATACAAATTTGGGCAGAGTTTCCCATATATTTTTAACATTGCCCACACACTATTTCAGCTCACATCTCATTCCCAATTTCCATATCAATTCAACACATTATATTTTCCTACACATACGTACACATTACCCAATGTTTTCCCAAGCTTTTAAATATCCTTTACAAGTTTCAAAACAGCTACATTCTCTCTCTTCATTACACTACTACATCACTACTACTCATACTACGTACATTACTCATTTTTACTACCCAAAAAACTGTTACACTACCATACATAAACCAACTCAAGGTAAGAGTATTTACCTTGTGATTTTTGTTTGTCTTTTCTTTCTTTTCCTTTCTTCATCTTTCTTTCTCTCTTGTTCTCGGTTCCAATGGG
Organism: Limonium bicolor; assembly: GCA_023374045.1. Taxonomy (NCBI): domain Eukaryota; kingdom Viridiplantae; phylum Streptophyta; class Magnoliopsida; order Caryophyllales; family Plumbaginaceae; genus Limonium; species Limonium bicolor. Next base: position 55,215,636 of record CM041781.1, read on the forward strand.
GTTCACACTCCAATGCTACAGCCCATACCAATGCACACAACTACTTAGAAAATCATCCTTAACTAACCTAGAACTTTAGATATGTTTCTAGGGTTTAGATAAGAGTATTACCTTCCAATGAGTAGATGGAGTTCTTGGTTAGCAAGAGGACAAAATTTTCTAGCCCAAAGAAGAAGCCAAAACCGGCTGGAATACAAAGAACAAGAAGTTCAAAATCTGGAAATTTTCATAATGCAAACAAGAGCTAGAAATGGTGAGTTTCTGAATTTCTTTTTACCTCAAAACACCAAGGAGAAGAAGGAGCTTCTAATGGTGGACTCAAACCTTCAAATGGAGAGTACCCATGGAGATGAAAGTGGGTGTTTTTGATTTTTGAAAAGAGGAAGGTGCTCTCCTTGCCAAGGGGATTCCAATGGTGTAGTTTTTATAATTTTTGGAGTTGATTTGGTCTCTCAAAGATGGAAGAGAAGGAGGGGCTGGTGAAAGCTTCAACAAATCGCCATTGTTGGCTTTGGGAGGAAGAAGAAAATGTGAGAGAGGGGGAGCCATGCGTGAGAGAGAGAGGGAGGGGAGTAGGAGAGAGAGTCTCACTTTTGCCTTTTTACTTATTTCATTTGTCATTTAGCAACTAAGAAGGAAATAAAGAGAGTGAGAGGGGGGCAATCGGCTACACACACACAACTCTACAGATTTTTAATTCTTATTTGCAAAAGTGGACACATTAGTTTTGCTTTATTACAGTTTACACCCCACAACTTGTTTTTACAGTTTCTTCTGACCGGAACCCGTTTTCCATAATTTTCTCGTTTAGTTAAGTTTATCGGTTCTAAACCTTCATTAATGTTTATTAATGACTATTTGGTTGACCAAAATTATTACGAGTCTATTTAACCCGCTTAAAGTCGCGTAATCCCGGTTTCCTCGAAAAAGCGCTTTAAGGTTCGTTTGCTTTTAATCCATTGTAAGGATCCGTTTTCTTCAGGAATCGTTCCCTTAGATTTATTTAGGCATAATTAAGCTTCTAAAACCTTCATTAGCCTAATTAATCACTGTTTTAATTTCGGGGTATTTCATCCACCTTTGCTTGATCAACCTCAATCCCCTTGGCAGAAATTTTGTGGCCTAGCACAATTCCATCCTTGACCATAAAGTGACACTTCTCCCAATTGAGAACTAGATTTGTCTCCTCACATCAGCCTAGGATTAAATCAAGTTGTGCCAAACAAACATCAAAGCTAGAGCCATAAATAGAAAAATCATCCATAAATACCTCAATGCTCTGCTCGATGAAGTCAGCAAAGATCGCCTGCATACAACGTTGAAAGGTGGCAAGAGCATTGCACAGTCCAAAGGGCATTCTTCTGTACGCAAAGATACCATACAGACAAGTGAACGTGGTCTTGTCTTGGTCCTCCGGCGCAATAGGAATCTGAAAGTACCCTGAAAAACCATCTAAAAAGCAATAATACTCCTACACAGCCAACCTCTCAAGAATTTGATTAATAAAAGACATTGACCCGGCCTTCTGCACACAGCTTCAAAACCCTCTTTCTTGGGAACTACCTATACTAGACTTACCCATGTAGTATCTGAGATGGGGTAGATGATCCCAGCGTCCAGAAACTTCAACACCTCTTTCTTGACAACTTCCTTCATGTCAGGGTTAAGCCGACGCTGGGGCTTTCTGACAGGCTTCTAATCCTCCTCCATGTAGATATGATGTGTGCAGAAGGCCGGGTCACTGCCTTTAATGTCAGCTAACGTCCACCCAATTGCTTCTTGTGTCTCTTCAAGACCTCAAGTAACTTTCTTTCCTGCTGTAACACCCCCCGACCCGAAACCACAACCTGAACGATGATCGCTCCCAATAAAACTTGAACAACAGTAGAATAAATTGCAACAACTGGGTGGTATTACAATGCCGTTAGCCACCCATGTGACTAACAAGGCTAACTCCAAATACAACTCTCAAATGTCACGGTCTGAATACGAATACAATCCTGAGATATAAAGTTCCAAACTTTAAGGTTCAATAATCAAGTAAAACTCTTAAAGACAAATAGCTGGAAATAAACTCCCATAGCATAATCTACCCCGCCTACGCTCGGTCGGGTAATCTCTTCAACTTCAGGTACCTGAAAAGTGGGGTGCCCCGAAGGGCTTAGCAAACAACGCTGGTATGAATAGCGTGCAGCCCACAAGCTACTGGGCCACACCGACTACTTTGTCTAATACACACGGATCATTTTTTTAAGCTGTAAACACGCAGCATGCAATAATCATAACATGTATCCACACAAGGACAATAATGTTACACAGAACAAGACTTCAGAAGGTCTAGTTAGATGTTCTGTAATTGCTTGATAGTAGTCAGATCCTCACAATGGGACTGATATGTGTATAAGAGTACATTAACACAGAGGAGGTATAGTGACCTCATTAAACTCTATCTTCATAGAGTAAATTGGCCGGGTATGATAAACCCTTAGATGAGATGGGACTCTCGTATAAGTAGGTGGGTAATAATTCCCTCAGGAGATAACGTAGTTAACTCCTGTACTTAAAAGATGTGGGTACCGTACCCTCGAGAGAAATGTAGCCTTTCTCCCAACTTCAAAATGTTCCGGTACTAACCAGTGAGTGGACATAGAGTGCACTCAAAACTTCCATCGCGACGTATATTTGAATAGGAGTCGACCTGAGACAGGTACAGCTCCTGTAGTTTGCATGCATGGCCAGATACATCTGGGCTCCTCGCTTCTCGTAGCATAGAATTTGTTAGGTGTCACACAAGGACGTTAAACAAGAACACAATGTGTATTGTCAGTTATCACGTTTAGGATAACGACGTTTGTTATAAAGGGAAGTTAGTGAGAAACTTGAGTACAAGTTCTCAGTATAATAATACGTAGGTATTTGATCCACTAGTAATGTAGTGTTGTATGCGTGGGACATACACGTTACAGTTAGTATCGTTCACGCACATAAAAAACACAACATTGCACAAGAGTAATACAACATTGCACAAGAGTAATACAACATTTTACATGCAATTATCTTGGTCGTTAATTCACACAACAGGTAGCACACAAGCCGGTGTAATCCGGTAGAAAGCAGGTTGCTAGAATCCCATACCGTTCACCGTAGATTGCAATTGAATATATTCTGGTCAACGTGTGGTCAAGTATAGTCCTAGAATAGGATTAACTAAGAGTGTTAATTTATGTTACTCTCGTATAATAATTTTATCGGATCATGAAACGATTTTGTATTCGTTATTTCATGTGAGGTTTATTTCTTTACGCTTAGATAGTTTCTTTAACCTCTTAACCTTATTGATGTTTAAGGTATTTATATATTTCCAAACCATGTAGTCTTAATTTATAAAACTTATATTGTGTGGTAATTTCTTTTAATTACCTTATAATTTTATGTATAACTTATTATGTTATTTCCTTTGATTTATTTTTAAATCCTTTAATGTGTTATATATATATATATATATTCATGTATTATTTATGTTACATGTTTATAATTGTCTAAAAAACAACTTATAATTTCCCAATTATATTTATATGTCACGCATGGACATAATATTCCTATAATTTCTATTATTCTCCACTTAACCGCAAATATATTATTTTGGTTACAATTAAATTCCTTATAACTATATAACCTATAGTTTTAATTCCATAATTCCTTTAATCTAAATTCTTTCTCTAATTCCTCCATATATCCACATAAGGCCTATAATTATTTAAATTCAAATACTCACCCCTATATTTCGGTTACTTACAAAACAACCCTAATAATTCATAAACTTTACATTTTAACTCTAATCACATTATATTACATAGTTTTAATTCCTTATTTAATTAAATGACAAATCCACCACTAATATTTTGATGTTTACCATTTGGACATTATAACTTTCAAAAATTACATCTTGGCCCCGCAAATTTTCGGCCTTAACAAAATATCTCTTATAATTACAATTTAACCCAAAAATCTTATAACCTTTACATAATAACTTATAAGCTATAGTTTTAATATTCTATTCCTTTAATTGCCGAAATGAACACTTATAGTTTCTTTAATTACTATACAACCACAAATAATTTCGGCTTTCACATATAACTTTCCATAAATTACATTTTCACCCCAAAACTTTATAATAGTTACTTAATAACTTATAAACTATAGTTTAATATTTAATTCTTCTAAATTTCTAGAAGAGTACTTATATATTATCTAATTACGAATTTGCCCCATACTAAATTCCAGTTTTGCACTTAAACATTTATAAATTACAAAATAGCCCCAAACTTTATAAATTGTTAATTTAGCACTTGTTTAATTTAACTAAAATTCATAATCTTAATTCCTACTTTTATGCTATATTATATTGATGCCAAGAATACATATAACTCTCGGTTTTCACTATATGTACTCCAAACTTGTCAAAATTTACAATTTAGCCACATAACTTAATAAACTAGCCATTTAAGTACTAGTAAATATTTTTAACTCACCAAACTTTATATTATTAGTTTATATACATATGTAGCTCATTAAAACCTATTTTTCCACCAATATAATTCGACCATAATTATATGATACCATATAGTTTATATAAGTTGATTTATAACTCATAATAATTATACATAAATACATATGAGCCATTTAACTCATGTAAAAATTATTGTAATGTCTTAGATTAATTTTTAGCTCAAAATGGAGCATATTTCCCTAGATAAATCGGCATGAACAAATATTGAACATAGATAATTTTTGTAACACAAAAATGTGTCTTAAGGTAATAATCTTACCATATATGTTATAAGTTATATTTTTGGTATGTATTACCATATAGTCTCGGCTTTAATTACTTAAGAAGGTGTACATATTTTTGTACAGTTTTTAAGAGCTTAACCAAGCTTAAAACAATAAAGATTGGCTTAGTAAACTTACTCTTTATAAAGGATGATTAAGTACTTGAACTCCTATTGAATTTCCTAAGCTTCCTTCAATGGAAATTGATGTTCCAACTTCGGTTCTTATGCATGAAAGGAAGGGGTTTAGGAGTTAGATCTTAACAAGGATCTTAAGTAGATTTATAAGTAGTTTTCCAAGGATTTACCTTAGGTATTTTACCTTAGAATTTCGGAACTCCTAGGATGGATGGAGAACCAACTTTCCTTAATGAAATTGATGAAGAAAATAACTTTAGAAGGTGTAGAAATTTCGGATACATATATAACATGTCTTATGGATTTTCAAGCATGAAAAATACCTTAAGATGATCTTGGATGCTCCTTGGATTAATGTTGATTTAAGACAACTTCCTTGGAGTATAAATGGAGGCGTGAGCTTGTAGTTGTGCTAGGAATATTTTGCTTCAAGACTTTATGAGAAATGCTAGGAAATTAACATAGAAATGAAGTTATAAGTTAAGACTCCATTTATGAACCTTGGAGCTTCAAAGGAAAAAGATGAAAATGAGAGGAGAATGAGGCTTACCAACCGGTTGTAAGCAAGGAAATGAGGCTCTTGCCACCGTATGACTATATTAGATTTAGGAAGAATTCATTTGTTAATTGTAGACATAATGACTTGTCAAGTTAGGTGAGGACTTGTTTATTGTTTTGGCTTTTGATTTTAGGCTCCAAAAAGTCTCCACATTCATGCTACTTCCGGCCATAGGGGAGGAAGGAACAAGTGGCTTAAATCATGGAAGACAAGATTATAAGGTAAGGTAGGTAAGGTTGGTTTGCTTTTGAATTTTCAATGCAAAAGTAGTCTCCTTTCTCCCTTGTAGGATCACGAAATGGAGCTGGTTATGAGCCTCTTTTATTGACATTTTGTTGTCTTAGACTAACATAATATTTTCCTAGATCTAAATCTAGCTTTTACATTTTTAATTCATGCTTTAACAAAGCTAATCTCCTCTTGTTTTGTTGCAGGTTTTCGGCAGTGGGAGAGCCAACTTGGACTAATATTCTCTTTCATAAAGTCATATAGCATGTGGGAGGATGAGTCATCAAATTCTATGACATTTTATAAGCTTAAAACATGCCAAAGACAAGCTTAAAATTGGCCACATGTATGACCGAGTGGGATTTATTTTCAACTTGGTTTTTGTCACATTATATACATTAAGATCATATTGTAACATGTTATAGGTTATAACATTTATTTGGTACATTTATACCAAGGTAAAAGATGAAAGTTACTAAGGTAAATGTTGAATTTATAGTACTTTTTGAGTAGATTTTCGGCCCTATTAGTGCTACTGGTTTAGCACTGTCTTTGATTGATTAAGATGGTAAATCCATCCCCATTTAAGATTCCCAGTTCGTGGCTCCCCAAAACTTCAAGGTAATTGCGTAAAACGCGTTTTTACGGCACCCGAAAGTGTGTTTTTGTGCTCTAAGGACATTTTGGAAAATAAATTGTTCCAACGAGTTCCAAGTGTTTATTGACATATTGTATGGTCAATTATGATGTATTAAGGTGTTACATTGAGTTATATGGGGTTATATCAACACATGACACAATTTCCGGGACTTCCGGGACCAAAACAGGAGCGTTAAGAATTCCCCCCGAGCACTTTGTGTTTAATTGGAAATTTGGAATGGGGATCCTCTTATAAATATTTAATAATGGTCAAATAACCATTTGGAGTGAAGAAAACAAAGTTATACCAACTTAGAATGCATTTCCGGGGTTTCCGGGGCTTCTCGTGCTTTAAGGGGGGTGCGCGAGCACTCCCGAGCACTTTGCGTTTTTAACTAAATATGGCATGGGGACTATGTTTGTATGGTCATATAATGATGGTATGACCATTTGTTTTGAGTTTAAAAGGTCATACAAGGTCACGCTTAACGCACGTTTTTAAGGCGTTTTAGGATCGTTCTTGTTGCTAAGATGTTTAGTGCATATTTTTTTGACCTTTGATGAGTTCTTATGTTTTTATGACATATATATAATATGTGTAAAATACGTTGTTACATTTGTGTACATGTGTATATCAATTTATTTTAGCATTTATAAATGCTTCGGCACTCGTAAAATACATACGTTGCTCGTTTGTATAAATGTTTGTATTGATCTTTCCTTGTTGACACTCTCTTTATTGAGCATGTTATGTATGGATTTTAATCCTCGTTAATAAACGTACATAAGTGTTTTGTAGGAGTATGTTAAGACGTTTGTAAAATTACGCCTGTTAGCGTTTATGGTAAAACGACTATTTTTACGTAATGTTTGCACGCATGTGTTTGCATGCGCACACATAATATTATTTACGTATACTTTTGCATGCAGGAATGAGCATGCGTACATGAAATGATTTATCCTTAGATTAATTTTCATTATTTAATGGTTTTAAAGTGTTAATTAGATTTGGGGTATTTCACCTGCCTAGAAGTCAAAGAAGAAGAAACATTGATAGGCAAACAATTATTATTAGCAAGAAAAGAATACTTAAGGTTAGAAGGGAGCTCCTTAAGCTCAAGTTCAGGTGGATGCTCCACAGAAGGAATGCGTCTCTAAATCTCTCTATCAAGCCTCTCAAACTGATGGCGATAAGCTTGAAAACCAACCATTCCTCTCTCCATATGAGCAAGTGTTGCATTGACCGCTATATTCATCATCTTCTCTTTCATAGAACCAACAAGAACTTGCTCCAATGGATCAGAATCAGTAAATGAGGAAGAAGGAAAAGAATAAATGTCATCATCATCTAACAGATTACATTCTTCCCCATCATCATTAACAAGACTTACCGACATCACAAAATGAGTAGAAGTGGAAGTGGACCTCATCATCTTCTTCATGTCAAACTCAATCTTTTTGTCCTCATACCGCAAAGTAATCTTACCATCATGAACATTAATAACAACTTTCGCATTACTCAGAAAATGTCAACCCATAATAAGAGGAACCTCTACATCATCATCCATGTCTAAAACAACAAAATCTGTAGGAAAAATAAAACGATCCACCTCAACTACTAAATTACGAACAATACCCATTGGTTTGATCTCAGATCTGTCGGCTAGCTAGAGCTTGAAGGGGACTGGTTTAAACACTTCCCCTCTTACCTTCAAGAAGGTGGCATAGGGTATGATGTTGATACTAGCACCCATGTCACACAAGCCACTACCACAATCTCTATCACCAATGAAATATGGGACAATGGGATTGTCTAGATCCTTCTGCTTATGAGGAAGTTCTCGAAGAAGATCAGCAGAGAGCACTCCTGTGTTAGGTGAGATATCTCTTTATCCTCTTTCTTTTTTTTCTTTGTCAGAAGATCCTTCTAGAATTTGGCATAATTAGGCATCTCCTATAGCATCAATCAAAGGGATATCGAGAGTTAATTTCTTAAAAATGCTCAAAAATTTAGCAAATTGTTCATTTAAATGTTTCTTCTTCATCCTATTAGGAAATGGGAGTTCAACATGCTTAGGAGAGAAAGAAGGAGCATCAAAAGTAATACGAGAAGAAGGAGAGGGAGTAGGAAGAACAGGAGCCTGGATCTCCTCAGAATTTACCACAGGAGGAACTAAAGACCCTGTGGTGCATAAACAAAAGAAAGGTTGATATCTTCACCAGTTTGGTCTTCAGCCACTTGTTATTTGCTATTATCTTCCAAATGTCTTCCGCTTCTCAATGTTACTGCAGTGGATCTAGGTTCATCTTTAAATACAACCACAAGAGATATAACTTCATCATACAAAGTCAACGCCTTAGCTGATTCCTTCGGTTTGGATGAGGTTGGGAAGGAAATGTGCCAGGTTGTTGTTGTTATTGCTGACTAAGGAGTATCTGGTTCATTTGATTCATCTGTTGCTGCATACTTTGGACCGAGTTCTTCAAGCTTTTATGACCAGCCATCAAGGATTGATTGATATTGTTCTGAGTCTCAGTGTGTGTGTCTTATGAGTACTGGCCATAGGAGTAATCAATTCTTGAAGTTGGTCCATCTTTGCATCAGATGAGGACTTAACTGGTTGTTAAGGTGCAACTGGTTGATAGGAACTCTGGCCCTGCTGAAACTGGCCTTGTGGGCGGGCTTTATTGTAAGAAGGTCGAGGGAACCCAGGTGGTCCCTACTGATTGCCCTACAAAAGGTTAGAGTTTAAAGCATTATGAAGATTACCATACCTGAGATTCGAATGTTGATTTTTGTTCCAAGGTGGGTAATTCCCCTGCCCCACAAAATATGCCTCTTCAGCTTGTCTCATCTCCTCCAATTGTGGGCACATCTCAAAAGCATGAGCGCCTTCACATTGGCAACAAAGTGAATTTGATGAGCTGGTAGCAATCATCTTTCCTGCTGTACTGGTTTGTTAATAATCATAAAATCATCAAACCTTTAACCAGAGAGCTTACCAATGGAGTCTGCTAGGTCTGAGTCTCTTCCATGTGTGCTATCCAAGGATCAAGATTCTACACACCCTTCACCCCAACGTCATAGTCCTGCTACCTTCTAATCCCCACTGACGAACCTCCTCAATGTAGGTCTCCATGGCTGCCATGAATTCGGTGCCAGATATGTTGAGGATGTCACCACCCTAAGAATATCATACCTCAGCCTTATGTATGTGGTGGAGCCCGTGGAAGAACGTCATGGCTATGCAGGTCAAGTCTTGGCCATGGTGTGGGCATTGGCGAAGCATCTCCTTGAATCTGTCTCATGCCTCACATATCGTCTCTGATCTTGTCTGTCTAAAAGCAAGCAAGAAGCTACCAAGTCAATAGTTCTAAAAATAGGATAGTATTTTTCATAGATACTGGTAGTCATCTGCTCACCATTTCGTGATAGCCAGAAGGAGACAATAGAACCAATTACAGCCTTACCAGATAGAGTATTAAGGAAAAGAGTCTACCTAACGTACTCCAAAACCTCAGAGCACCCAATCTGATCTATATGAATAGAAAGCGATTAATATGATCTAAGGCGTCATCAGGGTTGGTGTCGTCGAAGGTGCTTCCAGTAGCTCCCGAACAACCTCGGATTAGTGATAAGGCTTCATGGCCCTTCAACTTCTCTGTAAGTGCAGGTGTGAGCACAGGAAGGACTATCTGACTTCTTCTTGTATAGCTTCAGGTCGATTGAACTACCTCATTGCATGTGCACCATTTTCTGAAGCCGCCATTTGTAACTGTCTCTGAAACTGTCTTTGGGCGCTGAGCTAGATGAAAGGTACGCTCGAGATCTAAATCTAAAATCTTATCCCAATTGAGTGAAGATTCAAATTTAGAGCATGTGTGTCCATCAACTCACTACCGTCAAATGGTAAGAAAAAGAAACAACCACAAAATACAAGAGAATTAGAACCAAATAAATAAGAGAAAAGTAATATATGTAAATAGCGAAATAACTAAAAATAAAATTAAGCTAATAGGAGAAACAATAAAATAAACAAAAGAAACAAAGTAAAAAAAAAAAAAACTAACAACCAAGGCTACGAACTCGACAGGAATCTTGTCCCCGACAACGGTGCCAATTTGCAAACAAGATTTTTGATAAACCAAAAATTAAGGAAATAAACCTAGAAATTAGTTAATCAAAGCCTACAGGATGCAAAATAAATCCCGGTCACGTAGTAATGAGTATTTGACAAGTAACCAGGTGTCGAACTAGGGGACTATATAGACTAATCTAATTCTAGCAAAAGTGTTAAATCGGGGGAAGTTGTCGATTAATAAGTGAAAGAAAAAAAAGAAGCTGATATTCAAATAATAAAAGTGGAACCCTGGGTTCAGGTGGTCAATCCTAGTTAAATCCTGCAGTTTTATTATCAATCGATTAGGGAAAAGGGTTTGGAAAATTCTTACAATTTATCAGGACTAATTCCTAGCCCATTAGAACTCCCCTGAATACAACGTGATAAATTAAATCTTGAACCTATCACTAGAAACGCAGAGGGATTACCCCAAGAATTTTAATTGCATCTGAAGGTTAACTCATCAATCAGATAAAGTTTTTCCACAGGCTAACATATTATTTTGACCTATCCATCAATTACCCAATCAGTTCTTGACATATTTCGCAAGGCTGAAAATAATCAGCAATGTTTATTAATAGCTCAAACAAAATTAATAATTAGATACAAACCCAGAGTAAATCTCAAATCAACAGATAATAATCCTGTAGAATCTTAACTATTACAACTACCATCCCCTAGAGAAAATCCTTTGGCCAAGCATATCCAAAGAAGAAATAACAAGAGAGAAAGGTTTAGAAATCATCTCCAAGTTAATCTGAGGATTTGCTAGAAGTCAGGTTGAACTGAGTGGTGAAAACGGAGCAAATACTCTTTCTTGCTGTCTAGGGTTGCATGGCTGGAGAAGAAAAATATGAGACCACGGCGCTTCTTCAGTATGAATTGTCATCTAAATTGTGTTTCTTATGCCCTCATGAATGCTTGTTTAAATAGAATTTTTGAACATAACATACACACGTCCGGCTCACCTGTCCGGGTGGAGAGCTGGACAAGACGAGAGTTGTCAGGCAAGATTTTACAGTTTGTGAGGCATTCGGACCACCTGTCCAGATCACAAGATCGGACACGCGGACTGGACAGAAATGTATAAGGAATTCTTCGCGCTGCACTCGTGGTCATAAATACAACGACGTGAGCATGTGTCCGGGTCATAGGGTCGGACAGGAGAGCCGGACACCTGAGGGATTCGAAAGGTAGCATTCTAGGTGTGTCCGGACTTCCGTCCGGGTTAAAGGGTCGGACACGGTACATGTCTTCGGACCAAAGGGTCGACATAAGTCCGGACAAGAGAGAAAACACAATCTGGGAGCGTCTAGGCCACGGATGTCCGATCCAGTGCTATAGACGGCCTATCCGGGTGAAAGGGTTGGACAACAAGTCCGGACGTGTGATAAAATTGAACTTTGAGGTGTCCGGACCATAGGGTTGGACGTAAGTCCGACATGTATACATTTGTTCTCCTTTGCTCTGAAACTTTGATATAGTCCCATATTCTTCATTTGAGCTTCGATTTGTTCCCCGTTTTGCAGCATGGAAAGCTTATGAAAAGATCTATGTATTCTCATAGTCATTTCATGTTTTTGACATACAAATTGGTATCAGTTCTTGCCCAAAGTAAGAATCATGAAAATTATAGGATAAGTGTGAGAAAATGCTTAAAAAGGTTACATAAAATAGAATTTAGCACTATAAAACCATATCAATTTCACACTTATCAAAAACTCGGTATGTATCTGTAACTGTTGGAAGTAAGTCAGTTTAGTGTTCAGTCTATCGGACCGTTACAGTGGAAGGCCGAGTTAGTCACGTGGGTGACTAATGGCGGTAACACCGGGATTGATTATTTTTCTGCTGAAATTTTATTTGAATCTAGTATTGCGACTTTGGGTGTTATAGATTCAAGCAACAATGAAGGTGTGAGCGTAGCCGGAGTCGGATGACAGAGTTTAGGAATTCCCTTAGTCAGAATCAGCATAGAGATCTTGGATTTGTTGGGGATATATTTATGTATACCAACCAAAGACGCGACGGGATAGTACGAAGTGCAGGCTTGATAGATTTGTTCCCAATACAACATGGACTCAGTTGTTTCCCATGCTAGGAATATTCACCTCAGAAGGGTAGATCAGATCATTGACCCATTAACCCCTCACGGCTAACTTGCAAAGAGGAGGACGACTTCTTTTCAAGCTTGAGAACTGTTGGACTGAGGAACCAAATGTAGAGTTATTGTGAGGGATTCCTGGCAGAATTGGCATGATGATTATGGATTTACAGAAAAATCTACTCGATGTGGAAGAAGACTCAAAGCATGGGGTAGTAGCAAATATAGAGAGGAACATCTAAAACTGATTGATATAAGAGAAGAAATCGACCGAACTAGAAACTCATATCCTACACAACAAAAATTGGATGATTGGAAAAGGCTGAATCGAGAAATGATGATCTCCTGCAAAAGGAGGAAACCCGATGGACTCAAAGATCAAGTCATAAGTGGATCAGAAAGGTGACAGGAATAACCATTTCTTTTATCACTAGGTCCAAGATCGACGAAGGAAAATGTTATCCACAAAATTAAGGATGATAGACGAAGAAAGGTTGTTGAATGGATGGGTATTGTGAGCATTGCGAGTGGCTACTTTGAAGACCTCTTCCATACCAGTGATCCAGTTAGTAATCCACACCTTCTTATATGTGTTGAGAACAGGATTCTAGACCACCTTTCAGATGCCCTTGGGCAGCCTTTCTCGAGGCATGATGTTCTGCGAGCCCTTCGTGAGATGAACTTGAACAAAGCTCCTAGTCCCAATGGCGTAAATGTGGTCTTCCTAACACATATTGGGAGATCGTTGGGAAGGTTTTCATTAAGACAACCTTAATTGCATTAATACAGATGTGATGGCAGAATGACTCAAACATACTCATATCGTCTTAATTCCTAAACGCACAGGTGAAAATATTATGAAAGATTTCAAACCGATATACCTTTGCAACACCATCCACAGGGTCATCTCTAAAGTTTTATTCAACCCGACAAGAGAAGCTCTTAAGTTTGTTATCTCATAATATTAGGGAGCTTTTGTTCCGGGAAGGCTGATTCATAATAATATTATTATTGCCCACGAGATAGGCGTCTGAAGCAAAAAAAAGGGATACTTTGATCTGGAACTCAATATGGACAGGCATTTGATAGAGTTGAGTGGTCCTTTGTATAAGAAATTTTGAAAAGTATGAGATTCCATTAAAGATGGGTACAAGTTATGAAGAAATGTATTACTCTAGTCACTTACACTATTCTAATTAATGGTCACCCCCAGTCTATCTTTTACCTTCAAAGAGGTCTCATACAAGGAGACCCCCTCTCACCTCTTCTCTTTGTTTGTTGTATGAAGGCGTTGTCCTCGGCTCTACGTATTAGTGCAACTTCTAGAATCATTTGTGGTTTCTCATTCAAAGGTCTTGGCTTTGATATCACTAACCTTTTCATTGATGATGACTGCGTTATTTTTGGAAGGGCTTACCAAGACAATGCTAAGAGTTTCATTATTGAGGATTTTAGGGAAGCATCGGGGCAAATATTAATGTAGTTAAATCAGGGCTTATGTTTTCCTTGAACTTGCCATTGAATATCAAAACTCACTCGGTCTCCACGGTTTTTAGAGTTAATGAAGCCTTTGATTTGGATCTTTACCTTAGATTTCCAAGTTTAGTTGGATGTCATAAAGGTCAAGTATTCAGTTATATTAGAGATAGAATTTACAGGACAATGTAGAGTTGGGATAGGATGGTGTCCCAGGCACGAAGATGTATATTATCAAATCTATTTTGCAAGTAATCCCCTCTTATGTGATGAGCATCCTCCGCCTCCCGATGGGTCTGATCCATGAGATTTAGGAGATCATACGACGATTCTGGTGGAGGGGATCACTCCAAAATAGAGGTACTTATTGGCAAAAATGGAAGGCCTTGGGATGATGAAGGGTTGGGCTTTCGGGATCCTTGGAATTTTAATGATACGTTGTTGGCCAAGCAATGCTGGTATGTTCTTCACAACCCCCACCTTTTTCTCTCATGGATCCTTGCGGCAAAATACTACCTGAAAGGTTTTATTCTTAACGCATAGGTTGGCAGTCGACCAAGCCCGGTTTGGAGATCCCACATGATGGCTCTGTCTTTGGTTCAAACAGGAGCTCGAAGGGTAGTTAGGGATGGAGCAACAATTAGAGTTACAGATCCCAGGTTGCTTGACAAACAAGGAGGAAGGCCATGGGCATGGAATTTTCCAGATCTCCCACGAAACAATGGAAGGTTTCTTGACTATTCCAAGCTGGAGAACGCAGATGGGATGAGGTCAAAGTAAGCGTTGGTTCCTTAAAGATGGTGCTGATGTAATTCTGATAACAGCTATTCGTGAGAGGGAAAAGATGGATAGTCATGGGGAGGAACTTAAAAAAGGTGAATTTACAGTTAAATCGGCCACTACTTGGCGTGCTTCTTGTCTCAGCAAGTTAATACTTCGATGTCTTATAAGAGTAAAATCAGGCAGGCAATGAAAATCATTAGGAAATTTTCCTTCCCTGTGCGGGCTATGGACTTTGCTTGGAAGTTCCTATAGGAGATTATCCCACGAGGAGCTATCATTGTCTACCAATGCTTGGACTCCAAGACCAGCATATGTGCTATGTATGGTGCATTCAAAAACCACATCCATGTGTTCTTTACCTGCCCTAAAGTTAAAGCCTGTTGGAAGGTGGAAGGCCTTCAACGCCCTAGAGGTCTTGAAGATGATGCTGCCCGCCGCCAAGACTGGTTTATCACTACAAGAAAAAGGGAATTTTTCTACCGCGAAATTGTCACCGTACTTAAAATCGGTAGTTATTTATTCTAAAGGCTACTGATTTTGTATGCTAATAAATCTTGTTGTAATTGTGCTACCATGTTATGGCTGGTTGCAAAAAAATCATGTGATAGCTATATTGTTACTGTTACATAAAATTGCTACATTCAATAATAGTTATACATTCCTCCATCTTCGTTGTCGGTGTAAAAATAATTTTTTCTACCAACATCGCTAAAGTCTAAAACTGCTACTGCAGTTAATGTGATCCAAACATGGTTTCCATTGTGCTACTATCAACATGTAAGCAAAATTACTACCGTAATTAAATCTGTAGTTATTTAATCAAAAGGCTACTGATTTTCCATCCTAATAAATTCTTGGTGCAATTGTGCTACCATGTTATTGCTGCTACCATGTTATGGCTACCGATGAATTGCTACTACACAATATTGGTATCTAAATTGGAAAATTGCTACTGATTTTTGATGTTATTAACAAAGTGGTTGCTTTTATGCTACCACAACGACAAAGGTAGCTAAATGCTAACAAAATATTTGTAGGGAGAAAGGGATGTACAAAATTGGATAAAATAATAAAATAATCCTACAACTCTAATACGGGTAGCAAAAATCCCAGTCAGAATATAGTGTGAGTAAATTACGACCGAAAGTATCAAACCCTAGGGATTTAGTAGAAATTAGTCCTAAGCCTAGTAATAGCCTATTCTAAAACAAGGGGGAAGTAAACATTAATTCTAAAATAAAAGAATAATCCTAACTAAGTGGTATATACAATGAAATATCCTTGACTCGGGATGATAATCGACATAAGAACAGTATGGTCATAAGTCAAACTGCAAAGTCTAGAATTAATCATGCAAGATGAATGTGCCGGATGTCAAGCCTGGCAAAGGATGCACGGCACATTCAAGATCTTTGAATGTGTCGGACATCAGACACCCGGTAGTACACCCCGACACAGTCAATTTGTAAAGGGTATTTCCACGCTTCGAGGTCTGACAACGGGAACTCATTATCTATTATCGAATCACACATATTTCATGCACGAAACGAACAAGATAATGGAAGAAAGATAGACCAATTCAAATCTTAAGTCTTGATTCCCACTTTTTAGACAACAAAGTTAAAGACCAACTAGATTCCTCAACCTGTCCTATTTTTATCTTTTGAACCTCAAATAGAACTAGAACAAAGAAGAACAAGTAGCGACCTTATTCTACTTAAACGAAGATTAGAATCGTAGTTTTGAAACTTACAATTTTATTAATAACCATAAAAGTCTTACAAGGAAAATCATCCCTAACCAAAGATAGCAAGGAATCTCTACTACACCATGCACTTAAACAAAAGAGAAAATACAAAGAGGGAAAGGAAATTGGTCATAGCCTTAACCTGACAAGATCTTCTTCTTCTCTCTCTTGCATGGATGGTGGCGCAGAACCTCCTTTGCCGCATGATTTGAATGGCCGACAAAACGTTGATTATGTTGCAGAGTCACAAATTAATCCCTGTGCCAACTTTGGTGGAAAAGGGATTGAATCCCAAGATGAATCCATCGCTTTGGTGGGGGCCGACAAATGCTGTAGTAGCTCAATCATTGAGCCCCTCCAAGTCGATTGATGATTCAGCTTTTCCATGCGCGCGTGAGTCAGTGGAGGAGGCGTTAAGAGATACTTTTCTGCATCAGGGAGGCCCGGCGCCCAATACTACTCACTCCAAATTCAGAATGTGGCTAGTCTTTAATTAATGAGAAGGAGTCGTCTTCCCCTGACAGAGCCGTAGAAACGCATCGGACGTCGTGCCTCAGGTTGGGAAATTTGCTTCCTTTGGGCGGAAAAATCAATGCCCCAAGCCGGGGACATCGTCTCGGGCCAAGGCAATGTCAAACAGGGTGCGGTTTGTCATGATAAAGGAGAATTTGAAAGGTAATAATTAATGGGGCTCTCCGAGTGGCCTAAATCCGGAAGAGATTAATGAGTCAGGAGTTGACGTTACTCTAGAGGAGGACTATAGGGAGGAAAAATTCCGGGGCTGGGGGAGAGGTAAGGTCACTCTTCCTTGAGCAGGACGAGAGAGTGGAGGAAAGAAGTGGGATCGCCATTGCTCCCTCCCCAGAAATCCAAGCACCTCCCGTGGAGAATATAGCAGCTCTTAAGGAGGGGATAGACCTAGTTGTCAATCTGGTTCACAATGCCCCTCCACAGATAAGGAATTCGATCCCAGCAAGGGATGAAAGAGGTAAAATTATTAATCCTGATGCGGAAGCAGATGAATGTATCGCATTACGACAGCTAAGGTGTCATGTGCCGAATCCAACCCAGACCAAAGCTAATATTATTAGCCAAATCCAAGAGCAATGGTGACCTCTCTGGGTTGTGACCCTTTTATTTTCGTACAGTTGGTGGGTAGGGATTTTCAAGCGGGCAGTAACTGGGGTGGGAGTGTCCAGATGTGTATGGGTGATAATCTGTTTGGTTTTCACCAACATTGTTCAACATGGTGTTGGCTGGTTTGTAGCTTTGATAAGTGAGGCTATGTTTCTATCTTGGGGCAGGGTGGTAGGCAGTTCTTCATTAGAGGGTTGAGGTTGTTGCCTTTTGTTGTTTTTCTTTTTAGCAGGGCTAATAGGTTGTATTTTGAGTTGGCGGGTACTCTTTTTCCTTCCTAGACTTTTTCCACCGGGTTTTGTCTAGGGAGGTTTTAATGAGGCCCGAGCGTGCCACTCACCGTTAATATATTGGCATTATGCCTTAATTATCAAAAAAAAAACCTCCTTGGACACCAACACTAGGAATGATACGGAAATGGAGTTGTGAGTGGAGTGAAAATGGTATGTTAAGATGTGTGGAAAAGTGCAGCCCTTCGGCCTATTTATAGGCATCATTTTCCTTGTGTGCCGGGTGGGATGTCGGGTCAAACGTACCCGACACCTAATAAAACACGTGCTAACGGTTAACGGTCAAAACCGTCAAATCTGTGCAAAAAGGTACTTGTGCCGAACAGGGGATGTCCGGCACCATACCCGGTAAATATTAGATGGTAACGGTCATTAACTGCCATCGTCTGGTAAACCGTGGTGACTTCTCACTTGTGCCGGATAGGAAGTACCCGGCACTGGATCCGACGATAACTTGTTTCTGCTCCATACTCAGTGTGCGTGCAGAAGTCACCCGGCATCATATGCGGCATCACTCGGTCTTTTGGTTAGAAATTTGTTCCTTGCATGAAAAACATATAAAACATAAGTTTGAACAAATAATACTCTTTATACATAATATAACATAAATACTGACTATTCTAACTTTATTTAGACTAATATACTTAGAATTCTAGCATATAAAATATGATAAGTGCGGCTTATCACTAAACTTTTAACTGGTAGCTAAATGTCTACTGCCTTACAAGATTGCTACCGATAATAGTAGCTATTTTATCTTTCATTCTGGTAGTTCTAGTAAAAGTAATTTTGCTACCAATATTGGTAGCTGAATTAATAAATTTCTATTATTTGGTTGATACTAATTCAATCATGATAGCTATTATGCTATTATTTGAGCAGCAGTAGCAAAATGATTCTAATCAATATATAGTTAACTAGATACTATCTTAAAAGTTGTTACGACCATGTAAATAAACATAATTATGAAATTGCTACTAACAATTAATTACAGTTGCTATTGTGCTACTATTTGGCTATGATAGCAAATATTTTTACCATGTAGCTAAATTTCTACTATCTTAAGTTTCGAAATTGCTACCGACTAATAATGGTGATGAAATTTGAGTTGATATTGTACTAGAATATAAGAATGATAGCTAATATTCGTAAGCGTTAATAAAATTATTATTGTCTTATAACTTAAACGTGTGATTACTACATAATTCAGAATACTAATAATGTTGCTGTCATAGTGGATATATTATCTTCTTATATAAATAATTTAATTTTTATAGTATTTTTCAATATAGTACCTTTAGTAGATTTAATTAACTTCTTTACTTTTAGCTATTGAAATTTTAAAAAGAACTTTAAGTAAACAAAAATTATCTAATTCGTGAAAATTAATTAAAACTACATACCACTACAATAATTTATTGATCATATAAGATATACGTAACATAATATATTTTTTATACTTATAATATTTTTAATTTTCAAAGTATACATGTATTAATGAGTTAAAATAGAGAGTACATGTATTAATAATTAAACTAGTGCATATGTTGGTTAAAATTTACAAAATTAATATAAATTAGTTGTCAAAATAATTAAATTAGTAAATGCTATATATATGTATATAAATATTAAAATTTAAATAGTCTTTATACATTTTGCTATATAATGCATTTAACATACAAAAATCACATAAATTAATAAAATATAAAAAATGCAATAATAATAACAATTCAAATAAGTTGACGTGTTGGTTAAAATTTGAAAAATAAATAAAATCTATATATATAAATTATAAATGTTTTATAGTTTTTATAAATGATATATATATATATGTTTATCTTTTAATTATAAAATTTTAAGCCAACATATACTTTTATTTTTATTATTTTGACAATACACAATTAATGTTGTAATTTTATGTAAATCAAAATAACAATGTGGTTTAGTCATGCCTACAACAATTTTATTATTTATGGTAACATGAAAATTGTAAGGGGTAAAATATGTACAAAAAGAATAAAATAATGAAAGAAATATAAACTAACCCTATAACTCTATACGGGTAGCAAAAATCCCGGTCAGAATATAGCGTAAGCAAATTACGACCAAGAGTATCGAACCCAAGGGACTTAATAGAAAATCAGTCCTAATCCTCGGTAATAACCTATTTTAAAACAATGGGGGAAATGTAAATAACAATTTAACTAAAAAATCCTAACTAAAGAAAGGTTTGTCCTAGATTCGGGATTACATCAACCAAGTAACAATATGATCATGCAATGAAACTTCAAGACTCGAATTTAACCAAACTAATGAATGCGCCGGATGTCCTGCCGGACACCAGATGCACGGCACATTCAAAGACTTTGAATGTGCCAGACACTAAGCATTCGGCAGTGCACCTGGCACGTTCAAATTGTAAATACCATTTTCCTGCTTCGGATCTGTTAACAAGAAACTCACTACCAAATCGAGCATATATCATGCCATGAAATGAACAAGATAGTGGGGAAGATGGGTTAATTCTCAATCTTTTATGTTAACTCAAATCATAGATGAAAATATTAAATACCACTAAGTTGTCTAACCCATCTACTATTGGCTTTTCTTCCTTAAGTAGAAAATTTGCACAAAGAAAATGAGTGGCCTACTATATTTACTTGCAAGAAGAACCAAATCTTAATGAACGCTTGAAAATTATATTAAATGATCATAGTGTTTACAAAGAAGGAATTCATCCCTAACCAAAAACTAACAAGGAGTTCTACATCACCATCCACACAACTACAAGAAGAGAATGCAAGAGGAGAAGGAAATGGTCATAGCCTTAACCCGACAAGATCTTCTTCTTCTTCATGTGGATGGATCCGTAGAACTTCCTTGGACACCAACATGGAGTGATGCGGAAATCAAGAACGAATGGTGTGTATATAAGGGTTGTAATGTGTCAAAATGAGTATGCCCACGGCCAATTTATAGGCTTCAAAAACTTGCTGTGACGGGAGTCATGCCGGGTCTATTTGATCCGGCACCACGGGTAAATGTGTGTAACCGTTAACGATCAAAAATGCCAAGCGAAGAGAAGAGATGCATGTGCCGGACAGGGGATGTCCGGCACTATACCCGGCAATAGTGGTTTGTCAACGGTAAATAATTGCCATCGAGTGGTCAACCGTGGCGACTTCTGCTTGTGCCGGGTAGGATATACCCGGCATTGCATCCGGCATGCCTCCTACTTTGCTCCATATTGATGTCGTGCGCCACCAATCCGGCCTAGTGTCCGGCACTTTGGTCAGAAGTTATCCTTGTACAAAAAACATATAAAAACATTAGTCTGAACAAATAATCAGCTTTATATAATATAAATATAAATATTAACTATTAAAACCTTATTTAGACTAATATACTTCTAAATCTAATACATAAAATATGATAAGTCTGCGGCTTATCAAGGCCCTACACTTACCTTTTGCTAGTCCTCAAGCAAAACTAAATTAGAAAGGAGTAATTGCTTATGCACAAAACAGATAATCTCTAGAATGACAATTAGATGATCATTTCCAACTATCTGACTCTAATTCACAAGCGTCACTTAATCTTCCTTATTCTATCAAAAACATACTAATGGGTATAAAAATAAAGAATTTCAAAACCGATCAAAAACCTTTGGCTATTTTGCATAAGGGATTTGTAGTCTCTCCTTTTTCCCGTTTCCACCATTCAGCCTTATTTTTCAAGGGTTTCTGAATGTGGCCTAGACCCTCATAACAGTTTTTATGGTTCAGCCCTATTTTTCAAGGGTTTCTAAATCTAACCATTTTTATTTGTGAAGAACGAGGAATTTAGGAGAAAAACAAAAGGAAAAACTCTCGTTTGTTGCTTTATTGTAAGGCTATTGTTGCAACCTCAAGGAATAATGGTTCCCTTTTGGAAGAAGAATTTTTTTTCTTCTTCTCTTTTTCGATAAAACCCTTTTTAAGATTTTCACCCAAAAGATTTTCACCATTTCGAAAAAGGAAGTAAACAAATTACCCAGAAGTAAATCAGAGATAAAATAGGAGTAAGGTCATATACTCATGTTAAAAAGAATCAAGAAGTTAAAAACAGCAATCTACAAGTCATTAGAAAGCTTACCTCTTGAGAGAACAAGCATTATTCATCCTAATCATACTTTGATCAAAGACACACAAAAGCTGAGTAAAACATTGATAAGATTTCAACCAAAACATTTAATATATACAATACTAATTCTATTTTTTATAAATATATACGTACATATAAATATAAATAATAATAATAATAATTTTGATATAAATAAAATTATAATTGTGAAGAATAAAAATAATAAATTTTTGAAGGGGGACCCCTGCCCTACACTAGGCAGGAACACTGTCCCAATGTTCAAAAATAATAAAATAAATTAATAAATAATTTGAAGAATAATTTAAAGAAAATTTAAAAGAAGATTAAGAAAGGAAGGACTCCCCTGGTGAATGAAGAACATAAGTGTGAGAGGGCCCGCCCTACACTTAGCTTTGGCTACTTGGCAGAGTGATCAGAGATCTCGATGGAGACTGATTTTGCATGCTCCCTCGGATTGACTTGCGTTTGAGACGGGAGTTGATCAGCTTGTCTAGGTTGTGCCAGAATTTGTTGCATTTTCAACTGCATCGATTTATGCTCCTTGTGAATAGTCGAGATCTCGTTGTGAGCATCCTGGGTTTTGTTCATCAGGGTCGACATCATATTGCGTAATTCAGCCATCTCGGCCTCTGATGAAGATGCAGGTTGGGATGGTAGGTTTGAAGGGACTCCTCCGTAAGGAGTCTGCATGTATTGCCTCTGACCTCCCTGGTAGCCGGCTTGATTTTGGAAATTTTGAGGGGGTTGGTTCCCCTGCTGCCAAGGCTGCCTGAACCCAGCATTGTTGCTCACGTAGTTCGCTTCCTCAAGCGATGTAAAATCTTGTAATTCAGGGTTCTGGGCGAGTGATCGTGCAGTAACCACTTTCGCCTATTGAGGAAGATTATTCATTGCCATTTTCTCCACAACCTTTTGCAGAGCACAAACCTTCGTGACGTTTGAGCATTGCTCTCCAACAGCGGCTCATGACTTTGCATTAATTTGTCAAATTTGGCGTCTCCCTCGCCCACTTGATATAAGCCTGCGGTACCACCCCTGGATCCACCTGTGGCCCAATCTCGAATCTCTTCGCAAAGAGATTCAATCCCACTAAGGAATTATCTTCTGGCTTCTTCAGTATGTCAGCACCATGGGACGATAGGATCATAGTTTTACATTAGTTGATCAATCCTTTGTAGAACAACTGGGTGAGTTGTTCCATGGTGAGGCTAGGGTGAGGACATGTTCGGAGCAACCCTTTGAATCTATCCCAAGTCTCACAGATGTTCTCCAAGCTTGGTTGCCTGAAGTTGTAGATTTAGGCGATCATCTTCAGGGTGCGACTTGGTGGCAGGAACTTGTCATAGAATTTGGTTGCCATGTCCTCCCAAGTGGAAATGGTACTTGGGGTCAGACTATGGTACTATTTGTTGGGGGCCCCTGTAAGACTATAGGGGAAGAGGGAAAGTCTGGCATATTGAAGGACATTGTTTGAGGAAGTTAGACTATTTGTGTGTTGAAAGAATTTTGTTATGTGAAGCAAGGCGTCGCCCGTATTCGACCCATCGAACATACCCAACTCCTTGACACAGCGAATCTGAGGATATGGCTTAAGTTTTTGCCATTCATCGTACTCGTTTTATGCGAGGAGAGGGAGGTTGATAGCTGGTTTTTGGCCTTGGTTGGAAGGTCTATTGATGTCACGGACGGTTGGAGTTGCCATTTGTGCAGGGGGTGTGTTCTGTTGGTTTCTTTATTGCCTCAAAGAACGAAGAAAGGTCCTCTCGATCTCGGGATCAAAGTTGGATAAATCTTGAGGAAGACTATTTGACCGGAGGAGCATTCACCAAAGATAACTTCAGGAGGAGCAAAACAAAACGTTATAATATTTTGTACAAATAAAGAATAAGACAATTATGTAATTAATTTACGAAAATTAAAAGAAAAAACAGAATTTGGTCATGCCGGGTGTAGCATGTCCGGCGTCAGACTTCCTCGACAATGACGGCTGTGTGTCATACCTGGCATTAGGCACGGCATACTCACTAATAAATGAACTAATTTATACACGAACGAAGAATAAACACCATGTGAGAAATAAAGAATTAATTTGAATGTGCGGGATATAGCTGGACGGGCAGCGCCCGACATTGGACTTCCTCAATAGTGTCGGATTGTGCTTACCCGGCATCATGCCCGGCCTGTTCAAACTCGAAAGGAAAAAAAATGAATGAATAAAGAATAAGAGAAGGGGAGAAAATAAATGAATGGTGTAATAGTAAAGACTATTTACATACGACTCTAATACTTTGAAGAAAAAAATAAAAAATGTGAGTTGAAATTGAATGTGCCAGATTGTGTGTCGGGTGTATCCTGTCCGGCGTCGGACTTCCGCCAGAATGCCGGACATATTGTATCTAGCAGTGTGCACAGCACATTCAACTCTGTAAAAACAATGGACAAATTAAATCAAAGAATAAAGAATAGGGCGTTTTATCGATTTTAGGACTTGGACTAATTCCAAGTCCTCGGCAACGGAGCCATTTTGCTAAAAGGGAATTTGTAAGGGGTAAAAGATGTACAAAAAGAATAAAAAGAATAAAAGAATGAAAGAAATATAAACTACCCTACAACTCTATACGGGTAGTAAAAATCCTGGTCGGAATATAGCGTAAGCAAATTATGACCAAGAGTATCGAACCCAAGGGACTTAATAAAAAATCAGTCCTAATCCTCGGTAATAACCTATTCTAAAATAAGGGGGAAATGTAAATAACAATTTAACTAAAAATCCTAACTAAATAAAGGTTTGTCCTAGATTCGGGATTACATCAACCAAGTAACAATATGATCATACAATGAAACTTCAAGACTCGAATTTAACCAAACAAATGAATGCGCCGGATGTCCTGTCGGACACTAGATGCACGGCACATTTAAAGACTTTGAATGTGCCAGACACTAAACATCCGGCAGTGCACCCGGCACGTTCAAATTGTAAATACCACTTTCCTGCTTCGGATCTGATAACAAGAAACTCACTACCCATTATCAAATCGAGCATATATCATGCCACGAAATGAACAAGATAGTGAGGAAGATGGGTTAATTCTCAATCTTTTATGTTAACTCTAAATCATAGATGAAAACATTAAAGACCACTAAGATTTATCTAACCTATTCTACTCTTCGGCTTTTCTTCCTAAGTAGAATTTGCACAAACAAAATGAGTGGCATACTATATTACTTGCAAGAAGAACCAAATCTTAATGAACGCTTGAAAATTATATTAAATGATCATAGTGTTTACAAAGAAGGAATTCATCCCTAACAAAAAACTAACAAGGAGTTCTACATCACCATCCACACAACTACAAGAAGAGAATGCAAGAGGAGAAGGAAATGGTCATAGCCTTAACCCGACAAGATCTTCTTCTTCTTCGTGTGGATGGATCCGTAGAACTTCCTTGGACACCAACAGTGGAGTGATGCGGAAATCAAGAATGAATGGAGTGTATATAAGTGTTGTAATATGTCAAAATGAGTATGCCCATGGCCTTTATAGGCTTCAAAAACTTGCTGTGCTGGGAGTCATGTCGGATCTATTTGATCCGGCACCACGTGTTAAATGTGGTAACCGTTAACGGTCAAAATTGTCAAGCGAAGAGATGCATGTGCCGGACAGGGGATGTCCAATCCAACACCATACCGCCAATAGTTGATTTGTCAACGGTAAATAACTGCCATCGAGTGGTCAACCATGGCGACTTCTGCTTGTGCTGGGTAGGATATACCCTGCATTGCATCCGGCATGCCTCTTACTTTGCTCCATATTGATGTCGTGCGCCACCAATCCGGCCAAGTGTCCGGCACTTTGGTCAGAAGTTATCCTTGTACAAAAACATATAAAAACATAAGTCTGAACAAATAATCAGCTTTATATATAATATAATATAAATTAACTATTATAACCTTATTTAGACTAATATACTTCTAAATCTAATACATAAAATATGATAAGTCTACGGCTTATCATTTTACATATCCAATGTTCGATCATATCTCGGCAAAAAGTTTCATTTATATTTAGAGTATCAAACTTTTATATATACATGTAGTATGTATATATGTTGTGAATAGCTATCATGGCCCAATGGTTAAGGTAATATCTATCCATTTCACATGTAGCAGAATGTAATTGGTATGGGGTTTGTTATACCCATACATCGCGGGTTTGGTCCTTGATTTGTGCACATGGCTTTAGTACAGAACCATACATTTGAATATAATATTGCTACCAGAAGAAAGAGTGGTGGCGGTGTGATAGGAAAATGAACAAAAGTGGTAGCTACCTCACTTTGTCTTCATCAAAGAGAGATTCTTCTATGAAACTGCGAATATCTTTCCTCTGGAAATTGTTGTTCACTAAATGCCAGATGATGCATGGTATAGCTCATTCCTTTGAGCATGGTTTGACCAAGTGTATTCTTTTCTTGACCCAGCTATGTCGGCCAGTTCGACCAGTTCGCACATCTTAATGATGATGTTGACTCATCAAGCATGGCGGTTCAGGTGTATATGGATGGAAGTACTGGCAAAGGAGAATCTGCCTTTGGTGTTATTTGTAAGGACCTGAATGGATCAATTATCATTGTTGGAGTTGCAAAGGACACGGTCCCATGGGTCCCCCAGGTTTGTGAGGTAACGACGATCCTCTTTGGAATTAAGGTAGCCAAGAGTTAGAGCTGCTTCGTTTTTTTTCACTCGGTGAAATACCCAAAACCTAAGTATGATAAGTAAACATCAATTTATGATGTAATAAGGCTAAAACATGCCTTAGGAAGGTTGGTAGACAATCTAAGCCAAAGAAAACACAAGAAAACGTCATAAGGGCAATTTAAGCAAAAATGTGCTCTAAGCTTGGAGTAACTTTGCTTAGCACCCAAAGGTCATTCTAAGACCTTACTAACATGCTAATGGACATGTTAAATCAGTTACCAAAGAAAACCTAGCACAGAAACAAGCTTAAACACAAATTGTGCTTTAAGGACTTTTAAAGCACATTTTTGAAAAATTGTCTTAGAAATGGGTTTTGAGTGGCTAAATGCCCATGATTACACCTTAATAAGCATGTGTACTAATTAGTATCACATTAGTAAGCCTAAATCACTGAGATACCAAAAATTTCACAAATTTGTGCACTAATTATGAATAGTACCCAAATAGTGCCCAAAATAAGTCAAATGACTTTCTTAAGTGGTCAATGGTCAAACAACACCTAAATATCTAAGTTAATGAGAGGGGGGACGGTTTTAAGGTGATGAGTCACCTTAGACTTCAGCAAAATTAGAAAAGAAGAGAAAGTGAGTGGAAAAAGACTATTTACCTTTATTAAGCACATATCTTCTTTAAGCCTCTTCTCTCTCCTCTCTTCTTCATTTCACTTCTTCTCCACCGATTTTTCTTCTCCTTCCCTGCTCCAAAACCATGAGTTGCAGCCTCCATACCCCTCCACCTTCATTTGCTCACCAAATATACAATACTGCTCCAAATCAAAAACTAAGCTTAGATTATTCTTAGTTGGAGCAAGGCCTTCATTTCTATCTTTTCAAATCCTTCAAAGCTCAAGTTTTGTGTCATGGAGGAACTACATTGAAGGGGGGAAATCAAGTTTGAAGAGCTCTTTTGCCTCTTCATTCATTCAAGGTAAGGAAACTAAAAGAAAAATAACTTTCCATCCATTTTTATCATTACCGAAAATTACCTTCTCATGGAGTCTTGTTTTTACTCCTTGAACTAGCTTTTTTTAGTCTCCAAGGACTAGCGGAGGTCCTCCTTGATTCATTACCAAGTCTATCTTGAGACTTCAAAGGTAATCATCCACTTTAAGGCTTAAAGCACTCTTTTTAACCTAAGTGTAAATTCCATGAGTCAAGGCATGTTCCTTAGAACTCATTAGATTATTGAATGTTGATTAGAAGATTTTGCAAGGGAACAAAGGTGCTTGCTGAAAATCAGTCAAGAAAACCAAGAATGAAAGTGATAAAAACTTGAGAAAAACAAGGTAAATTACTTACCTTAAGGTGGTTTAAGGTTTTAAGGGATGGTATTTAGATAAGTACCAAATGTAGCTTAGAGCTTACATTATATAATGGGTTATATAACCTAGGAAAAGTATTTGAACAAGCTTGTGAACTTGTGATTAAGGAGCCAATGGAAATGAGTTAGTAAGATGAGTATAAGATGAGTTATGAGAACACTTATATTGCTATGGGAGCATTGATGTGTGTAATTGTAGGTTGAAAGCTTTTACATGTGGGAAATTCAGTGTTTAAGTTTAAGTCATTTAAGGGCCTAAGAGCCATGTCATTTAAGAGCCTTAGTGCTATGCAATTTAAGATTATTGCACTATATTGAGTTTGTTATGAATGGGTTGATTTGGGTGAGTAATATGATGAGAAATAGATTTAATATGTGAGTGTTGATTTGTGGGGAAAAACTAAGCATATGGGCATGCTAATATACTAGAGGAGCTATGGAGAAATTTGAGTAGAAAATAAAGTGTTTAAGTGGTTGTTGTGAAATAAAGTGACCAAGGATTTACTAGGAATCATTAAATGGAATTTCAGTGGAAATGAGTTAACAAAGGTGTTCTTGAGGATTAGAATGACCTAGAGTTGTCTAGGAGGAATTAGAGGTTAGGTGGGTGTATTAAACACACCAAAATCATGGTATGAGGAATATTAAGACTTGTGCAAAAATCTGGAGGAAATGATGTATAGTGTTTTAAGATGATTTAGGTATGAACTAGAGAATATAACAATGAGAATTTTTGGGTAGCTTGTGTAAGTGGTGAAGATGAAGATGCTAGTAGTGGGTTAATAAGGTTATAGTTTGGGTGGTAATGAGTGGACTTGGGTGATGGAGGTGAAAAACTATAAGAAAAATGTAGTAAGTTGTCAAGGGGATGACTAGGAATGTATAAGAGTGTATGATCATGAGAATGAGTAAATTGAGTACAGGAGATGGAAACGTCTAAGGAGGGGTGTAGCATGGTCAAGGTAAATGAAGAACAATGTTAAGGTTTAAGAGGATGGAAAGAAATGTATAGGCATGTTCAAGTTTAGGAGTGATGAGTAACAAATGGAAAGGAGAGAAAATTGTGCATGTAGATGCAAGATAACCTTGGAAGTTTAGCAAAGGAAAGATGGGTGAATAATGATGTTTGAGGAGTAGTTATATGGTTGAAAGGAAACACTTTGGTTAGTTCAAGTCTTAGGCAAAATTTACATGTTGGAAGTGTAAGGAATTAAGTTATAAGTGTTATGAATTTAGTAAGAACTTGAGTAAATGATCAAGGAATTTGGAGGTGAGTTGATCCATGAGTTAGGAGGATTTTAAGTGCTAAAATGGTGTTAGAACATGTGTGAATACATGGGGAAAGATTAAAAGAAGATTGGACAAAATAACAAGTGTGGAATGATGTTCAAAACTGTAAAATTTAACAGTTTAATGTATGGTCCGGGACTTGGTCCTTGGATAAAGTCCCGCACCAGCACTAAAAACCTGCCGAAAATCACCCCCAGTACTGGTCCGGGACCTAGGGTAAGTACAAAGTCCTGGACCATAGCTAAAAACTGGCCGAGAGTAACAACAGACATTGGTCCGGGACCTTAGGTCTGACCATGTCCCGGACTAGGCGATTTTACAAAGAAAATGTGCTTTTTAGGTGGTAAATGAAGGGGGCTTGTTGGGTAATGCTATTATAAGGTTGTTAAGAGTTGTTTGATGGAATTTTATGGTCATTAGAGGTGTGAACAAGTATGAGGTATAATGAGAAGTGATTAACTTATATGATTAAGTTTAAATTACAATGACTTAGTGGTCCACCATTAGAAGAGTGATGATGATTAGAAAGATAACCATATCAGGACTTAAGAGATCAAGTTAAGTAAAATGGTTTTAAGTGTCTAAGGTTAAGTTTATAAGAACTTAGTGGTGTTAGATGCAGATTGTTAGTGGCTAAGTAAGTTAGGTTGATTGAAAGTAATTAACAACCTAAATTGAATAAATGTTTTAGGACTTGAGTATTTGGACTCCGGAAGAGAGTAAGCAACCGAACAAACGACGGTGTACGGTATGGGTTTTTTGTGACCTGCTTGCTAACGAGGTGTCCCTCAGCTTGTGTGCTATTGGTTATGTGTGCCGACTAAACAAGATAAAGCATGCAACCGGTTTATTGCACTTTGTGTGTGTGTTTCCTTTACACTAGCACACGTGACTTGAGATTAGTTACTAACTAAGTTTAGTACACATTGGAATGAGATGAGGAATATATTCTATAGCAGTTGGTTAATACCCGTGAAGGTTTAACTAACACTTGGTTTATAAGATTTTCACTAACTGGAACTTAAGGGGAGTGAGGAATCCGGGACTGACTCCGGTCATGCAAGTTAAGGAAAGGGGGTCAGTATCTGAATCAGATCCGACTTCCGCTTAAGGACTTGTCTTCGGACTTGTTGCCTAGAGTCGAATGTCGACTCGGCCACCTTAGATTACAGTTCAAGGTGGAAGGTAGATTAAGATGGTGTGGTAGGATCACCTAAATCCTAAGATCAAGATAAGTTGTTTATTCAACCAATGGAGTTAATAGCTCATTGGCTAGGGTTGCTTTTGACCCGACAAAAATAAACATTGAGTTAAGATACAACCATTTCTAATTAAAGAACGGTTTGTATACTGAGGATGAGATAAGGATTAAGATTGAGGCAAGATAAGGATGGATTGAGATTAAGAGGAATCATAACTTGAGGAGTTAAATGATTAACTCACTTACTAAGGGAACGTTGTCCAGTCGTTCATTGTGTGTGAGCTATATTTGTTCATATGTGGCTTCTTTTTTTATTGCACTTCTTATTATGATGTGTATCTAATCAACTCCATGCTATCGACAATTAGTCGTCGTAGCCCCGTTAGCTTGGGGGCCATAAGAGAATCGTACCAGCAAAGGTGCTGACCCCCTCGGGGGCTGCTGTTTACATTTTGCAGGTAAGTGCCCTATTAAGACTCACCTTGAGAGCGGGGGTGGTTAGACTTAGGTCGGGTTTATTTTGAGTACGGGTTGCGCCTGCACACCCGTCTGCTAATATAAAGACTTGTGGAGGATATGTTGGTATTTGAGATACTTATAAACTCGGTTGGTATGTATATTTTGGATTAGTGGTTGTAAATACTTAAAGTTCGGTATATTCCGTTATTCAGACCGTGGCAAGGTCCTAGTGTTGGTTAAATTCCGATGCGACGTTTGTATTTATGTTGTTAAGTTTGCGATAACCATGATTGGATTAAGACGGGGTGTTACAAAAAGTGGTATCAGAGCGTAAGTACGCTCTGATGATAGGCATTACCGAACTTAGGAGGATACCGAGTTAGAATCTAAGTTATGGGTTAAGGGTTGAGAGATAGAGCGAGAGGTGCGTTAGTTAGGATTTCCCGGTGCTTACCGGATATCCATAGTACCTAAAACCACCCTCCACTTCCCAAACTTTGAATACGAGGAACAAACACTAGAGAGAAGAAAGCATTCTCTTACTCGGGGAAACCCGATCTGGCAGTTAGTTAACGTTAAACAGTATCGTTATACAACAATTTATGAAAACTTGGAGGTTTTAATTGGAGCGCGATAGTGGAACAGGCGCTGCCAGCGGAATTCTACCAATAAGAGAACGGTAATTACCGGCAACATGGGTCGACATGCTACGCAGTCGAGACACTCCGCCATACCAATGATAAGTAAAGCACCACTAGTGCAATTAGGAAAGGAAGGGAGGAGCGACATGAGTACCGGACAACGGTCCGAAAGAGCATAGCAGTGGGATGATACATAATATGAGAATTAAGACTACCGGAAAGTCCATTATGAAACGGGGACTCCGAACCCCATACAATTAGAAAGGTTACAAAACCTGACCGACATGGCGCAGACGACCATGAATACGCATGCAAGCTATATACCGGGATAGGACTACGATGTAGTGCCTAAAGGAGAATCAATACTTAGTAACCATGACAAATGCGTGGAAACGGGAGCAAGGATTAAGGCATAAGTAAATAACAAGGGGTTCCCTCGGAAAGAGGAACGCCCTGATAAGTGACAGTACTGTCAAACTAACAGAAAACTGCCGAATGGTCAGTTATCCAAAACGAAAGAACATCTAAGGAGTCCCGAGGACTACCAATTACATGGAGATTAGGAGGAAGTACCACTACCGACGTACACAGTACCGATATCCCATCCTGCATGGCGCACTTGCCATAGCAAGTGCTTCCACGATAAAGCTATACGGGAAGTCATCATGGCAACATAATAGAATGCTACAACTATAATGCTTAATAGTACCGGATGGCAAATCCCTAAGGACCAGAAAATGAGACCTTGGAAAGGCCTGGTGATAAGTGTGAAATATAGAGCATTTGAAGGGTTTAATTTGCTTATTTCTTTGTAGTGGTTTGGCCAATATTTCTCACTTATCATGTGTTTTTCCAATGATTTATGTTTAGATAATAATTGATGCATTTTATGTATCAAATGCAGGTAAAAGTCATATAATTGCATTCTTCACTTCAAAAGCTTCGCAACGCAACAAACGGGGAGCAAAACGGAGTCCAAACGAAGAATATACGCCCGAAACAATTTTCACTCGTCAGGATACTGACATGTCCGAACTTATGTCCGAACTTTGATGTTCGGACAGAGGTCGAAACTTTCCGAAAATTTGTCCTAACATGCGTCCGAACTTCCAAGTTCGGACGCCGCGTACAGAATTCGAAAATATGCATTTTTAAGAGTTAAAAATGCCTATTTTTGTTATAAAAAGTCACTGAGGGTTGGGGGAACAGATTGATTCACACCGGATGCCTCGGACGAGGCTCTCACGCCACGCCTCACCTCCTCACCATCACCATCGATCAACACCATCACCACCACCATCTTCAACCTCTAGCCCAGCAAACTCCAGATCTGGACAGCGGAGCGAATTTAGAAGTTTTCTATTCCAGATGATTTCTCAATCTCTTTTCTCTGTCTATTTTATGATTATGTCTCGCTAGATAGGATTTGCTCTGGGGGAGAGTTGTTCGTAATGGATACGAACTAGTTAGAATTTCTGCAATTGGATTATGAGATTGTATCGGATTGTTTCTAGATTAATGCTAATCATTCATCTTCTCTATTAAATTTGCGCGTTTATAGAGTCGTTTTGCGAATCCTGTTATGATCAGATAAGGTGATTAACAAGAAGTTCAAATTAATCTGGAGATTTGTGGAAAAATTAGTCGGATAGATAATTTTTCCCTGCAAATGCTAATAATTCTTCGCACTTATTCCACCTATATGTGTTTGTCTGTTACTGGATTAGAGCTGACATGTTCTGATAGGTGAGCTCTTCAATGAACTAGGATTTAGCATTGAAGAGAGTAGAAAGAATTGGCCAATCCGAATCTCGTAAGAAAATTGTAGAAATTGCTAACTGCATCCAGTAAAGAACAACCCAAACCCGGAGTTCCATTCATCTGATCAAATTTATCATTTAATTTCATTAATTGTTTATTTGAATTTCACTTTAGCAAATTCTATTTCAAAAACAACAACAACCAATTGATTTCCAGTTTTCTTAGGAATAGACTTATTTCCTTTCAAGTCCCGTGGATTCGATACCTGGTTACCTAATTTCCTATACTATAGTGACCGGGATTTTTGCAACCCGACAGACTTATTGATTTATTATTTTCTAGATTGATTTGTTAGTTTTAGTAGATCAATTTTCCTGTTTGCACCTGGCGGCCTGACCATAATGAACTAAGTTGACACACCAGTCAGCAGGGAGCTAGACTTGGTCAGAATACTAAATGATGCAAACATCAGCAACGGTAAAACCTACTTCAACGACGAGCGACCGACACAACAGGTAAGTATACCAATCCCACACCAATCCCGAACCTCGACGAGTAGAACCGAAGAGACTGCTCAACAATACAAGCAGAACGCTACATAATAAGTAACCTACCTAAGTAGTGCATTACGAGATACAATGGAGACTGTTGACACAACGTCTTTCAACAAGAACGGGATAAAACTCCAGGATGACCACTAGAAATACCAGTGACAAACATTCTTCATTGAAGATGTTAGTAAACCCCAGAAACAGAGATAGAGGAAATGAACTTAAGCTATAACCCACTAAGGATTAAAGACATACAATCCCGACAGAGGGAAGCTTAGAGGACTACACCACGGAGTGGCGTAGCCGAGCAGAACAAACTCATGAATGACAGTTAGCATTGCTGCTAACTCGTTTACACCCAAGTATGATTAATCATTAACGGGTGGCGTAGTCAACAAATGTTGAACAAAGCGTTGAGATGGAAGCATAAGATGACAAGATGATATCCAACTTAGACACCGTAAGGCAGACGCCTAATACGAACCTAACCTTGATTGCTAAAAGACATAGTCTATTAAAACGACAGAATTGTCACAGACACTGGTTAACGCCAGATCACCTGAATGAACTTCCATAGTGGGAAGCAGGATGCAGTAACTTACCATGAAACCCGATACTACATTTAAAATGTAACCTAGCAATGGACTGAGTTCAGAGAGCCAAAAGCTTATAAGGAAAACCTACAAATAAGTAAGAATACAAGCAGTGAACCGAGCACCGACTCACACTAAAGAAAAATAAACACTAAGAGCCTACGAGCCAAGAATGTTAACCACATCAGAGCTCGAGGCGCAGGAAGGTATAAGAGGGCTTGTTTAAGCCATGAACGAGCTACAATTCGTAGATTTGAACGGTTACAAAGCCTATAACTTAGATTGTGGAAGAATTACCAAGAAAGGGCACCAATGAGAATATTGAGATAATACTATTGACAGGGGCGGAGAACAAACCATTCCTTTTAGGGTGGGGATACCTCTCTTGGTGGTGAGGCCATGAGTGGGAATAAACCCCTCAAAAAGGGATTTCACTTATTATAGATAGAATACCTTTTGTTAGAGAATGGAACCTGTAAATCTTGAGATTTCCTTGGAACATACTAGATACACGTGAGTAATAAGGAAGGCTGCATAAACAGACCTCATATCCAACACCCAGGATTTAGGAATCAATAATCGTAGAGATAAACATTGTGAGTGCACAATATGGCACGTCAAGTGACCAACCCTCAGGAGAGCTTGTGACTCGATAGATAGATTCTTCTATAGCCAGTAAATTACTTGGTAAATAACATCGTAAAGGATGGAAGAATGTGAGGGAGATTGACCTACTTGCAAACCCGAGATTGAAACAAAACACCTTCATATTAAGAGATAACAATATTATAACATGGTACGACAACCGCCATACACCCGGAATTAGAGAGCTCACAATGTGTTTACTCCAAGAAGGGGTTGAATATAAGATAAGATGTTAGAATAAATGAGTAAGTAGTTGCACCATCAATGGGCAACATAGTAAAGGCCAACTACCACGGTAGCATAGGTCATAAGGACAATACCTATATAAGTGGATTAAGTCATGGTGCACAGTAAAGCGACCATTATGTATAAGCCGTCAAATATTGACACTGAGGCAATTAGATTTATGAGCTGAAACCAATATGAGTAAGGAAATAAGATGAAAGATGAACTATGCATTGACGCCAGTAGTCTAGGCCATGCGAGGTAAGATTTCTCAGGAAGCATAGTGCCCATTCCTTAAGGAACTGGAAGTGCATTCCTAGTAGATCAAAATATGAGAAACAAGATAAGAGACTCTATGGAAAGAGACCTCAGTTACTAAGAGATCGAGTCAGTACGGAATACAGAAAGGAGCTAGAGCATACCTTACCCAAGAACACAGTAAATGGATTTCCCTTGATTAAGTTCAAGAAGAACAATAAGTGTTATCATGGAACGATGAGGAGGAGATCGACAACAGAATACTTCATAGTTAGCAATAGCTAAACGTGTGACGTACACTACGAGTATACTAAAACGAGATGTGGGACGACTGCACCCCACAGGGGCTTGTAGGCCTGACAGACTCATTTATGAGTTAGTCAGGTAAGTAGTAATGTATCAGTATGGTACCCCATGCATGTAAACGAGTGGTGTAAGGAACACATGAAGTAGTCGACTCCATACCACGGTCAATGACGCAATATCAGACAAGAGCAGCTACTACCACAAACAGTTGAAGAGAAGGAACCCAAGTGAACCAATGACACAAATGAATCAGAGAATCATTTCTGACAGGAAAATGATTAAGAATTATGAAGTGCGAAGAGCACGGATTATTAAGTGCAGACATAGGACATGTCTTAAGGAATTAAAGATAAAACTGTAAAGCGCAATAAGCACTAAACAGTAGTTTCAGATTAAGAATCACCCTCAGACCAAAGGTCAGTTGGAAATAACGATGTAGATACTTTAGAGAACGCTAAGAGTATGAACGTTAGATCTTTAGAGAGAATGGATAGACAAGCTATAACTCATCAAGGCCGTGTATATAAAGATAACACGCGTCCATTAAGAGGCCTTTAGTACTAAATTATAAGCATGCAGGAGAAGGATATACAATACTATAAGGATAAGAAAGGCAAACTAAGCCTAAGGCTATCAGAGTCGCGCAGCGGAAGCTAGCAAACCGGTACCTTGGAAGTTTCATATATCTAATGAACGGGAAAGGAAAGATGTACCACACATCTCCAGTTGGATAAATATATGACTTATCGACCGAATGCTATAGAACCTTTGAGGCTAAACTCGAACACATTAGAGAGACTGGTATAAATACCGATAAGAATCCTAGATACAGAGACTAAGCCATTAACACGGTTAAGACCCTCGGATTGGATCATAAGGTGAGATAGTTAACATGGAAGCTGGAATGCTTAGTGGGAATTAGACATCTTGAACCTATGTTCAAGGATGATATAATGTTGATTACGTGGGCGTAATCCATTTTAAGGGGGGTAGAGTGAAAAATGGCTTAACGTATGTTTGTGAACTAAGTACTTAAGCTACGTGTGCATAACACAAAAGAACATGAGAATTTGTTTTACAAAAACATTTTGAGATTAGTTATGGTCACTGCGCACAGAAGATGCAAATACCATACATATTAAGTTCCTATCTTGTTGACTCTGGTGTGAGTACAAGTTAAGAGAATTAGTGAAAAGAATTAAAGAGACTTAAGGAATATGTGTGGTAAGAGTCGGTATGAAACTTTACATGTGAGATAAGAATAAGATAATGATAAGTGGTGAAATAATGCTATTATAAGAGCTTCATTCACCTTTATTCTATTGGATGCATAACTTGTTTCACCACTTAATAAAGTGTTTTAGTGATTAATAGTGAACTTATAGAGTTTGATCTCTTGATAGGTAAAAGCTCATTTTGAGCATACTTTTGGGTTCTCTTTGAGCTAGTGGCATGCATCAACAGATTCCTCATCTTTCAAGCTTTCCAACGCCGCAAACGGGGAGCAATTCCGAGCCACAATGAAGAGTCTGGGCCCAGCGCCAGTAAGAGCAAATCTCTGGAGCAAGACCGACCCACAGGACCGACCCACTCTGGGTCGGTCGGATTGGTTTTTCCGGATGACCAAGCTACTGGAATCGACCGGCCCATAAGCCTGGGTCGGACGTGGGTCGGTCATACTTAAAATGACTCACGTGCCTTCTTCTTCGGAGACCGACCGACCCACGGGACCGACCCAGTCTGGGTCGGTCGGACGGAAAATTTGCCTAGATCTGCGTTTTTAAAAGCTGATTTTGGGGACTCTTATCTCATCATCAAACACACACGACTCCAGCCTGAAACAAGAGAAAGAGAAGGGAAAATAGAGGAGAAAGAAGAGGAAGAAGAGAAGAGAA
Organism: Limonium bicolor; assembly: GCA_023374045.1. Classification (NCBI taxonomy): domain Eukaryota; kingdom Viridiplantae; phylum Streptophyta; class Magnoliopsida; order Caryophyllales; family Plumbaginaceae; genus Limonium; species Limonium bicolor. Next base: position 55,253,736 of record CM041781.1, read on the forward strand.
GAACTCACCTTCTCTAAAGCTTCCAAGCTCCAACAATGGCTTCTTCTTACTCTTTTCTAGTTTTTATTTCCTCTATGCTTGAGTAGTACTCTATTGTGCTTTGGGATGGGTCTTTGAACCCAAACCCTAGAATGTGCTTGTGAATCTTGATTATGCCTTAATATAGTTGTTTCTCTCTTAATTATCATTCAATGTTCTCAAATTTATCTCTTGAGTGCATTTGTGGTGAACTCTATCTACAAATTGGTTTTGAGTTAGGGTTTGTGGCCAAATTGAGAGATAACTCTTGATTTATGCTCCTAGGGTTAGTGAGTATAATTTGGGGCTTTGTTCTAGAACTTGCTTAATGCTACTTAGTGAGTTTAGTCCTAATTGATTTTGAAGGCTAAAATTAACTAAGTAAGAATTAACTCATCTTTGGTTTAGAGGGTTATTATCATTGTTCTAAAAGACAACTATGGCATAAGAAGAGTTGCTAGCATATCTAGGTAGTTTGGGTGATTGCCAAATTCCCAAAGTACTTCTCCATCCAATCCATTAAACTATCACCTTTAGTTTATTTGTTGTTCTTGCAATTACTCAACCAACACAATCAAGCTTGCCGCCGGTAAACCCCAGTTTACTGTTTTCATTTCAATTACTAAGCACCGAGACTAGGAAGTGAGGACCAATTTCCTTGTGGATACGACACTTGTTGTACTACACCGATTAGGTGCACTTGCCTATTCCTTGCATTTATTTATATACCTTGTTATATAGTTTTTGCACAACAAGTTTTTGGCGCTGTTGCCCTAGTTTCGGTATTTTTAGTTTTTGCTTTTGTTTAAAGTTTAGTGTTTTGTTTTCTTTCATTGTGTTTTCCTTTTTGTTGTTTTATCCTATCCTTGTTTATATTTTCTATTGCTAAGTTGTAGTGCTGGTTTTTCTTGTGATTGATTAGGTGCCTTGTGTTTCCTCTGTGTATGCCAAACACTCGGTCTAGTATCTCCCCACTTGCTAGTCCGAGATCCGAACTTGAGCGCACTCTGAGAAGACACATAAGAGATTTAAACATGACGGATGGAGATCAACCAGAAATTGAGAATAATGGGCAGCAGCAACACCGAGCCCTCACTGATTACCACCAGCCGGATACCGAAGGGAGGCCTTCGGCTATAGTACTCCTCCCAGTATTGACACCGGAGGAAGCGAGACAATGGGTTTTCGAGACTCATTTCATTACCGCAGTCCGGGACTTAGGAAAGTTCAGTGGAGCAAATCCAGATGACGCTCCGAACCACCTAAGTCTTTTTCTCGACTTTTGCAATTCCTTCGGGAAAGCCGGTACGGTAAAGGAGAGAATCCGGTTGCAGTTGTTCCCCCACTCCTTATCTGACTCCGCATCGAGATGGTTTAGAAGTTTACCGCCCCAATCGATCCAAACATGGGCACAAATGGCTCAAAAGTTCCTTGCCAAATACTACCCGACTAGTAGGACGAGGCAACTAATTGAAGAGATTAATACATTCTACCAAGAGCCCGGAGAAACCTTGTACGATGCATGGGACCGGTTCAAGGAGATGTTAATGAATTGCTCCCACCATGGGTTGGATGACCGATCGTTATGCCTATCTTTCTTTAATAGGCTTGACGATAGGAACCGTTTGCTTGTGAATTCATCCGCATGAGGTAGCTTCATGACCAAGTCCCCTCAAGAAGGAATGGAACTCCTTGAGACAATGACTAGCAACATGAGGCAATGGGCTAGAAATAAGGGAAGAACTCCAAGAGCGGCCGGTCTACTTCATGTCGAACCATCCGATCATCTTTCCGCACAAATATCCTCACTCACAAAGATGGTGGAGAAGCTTGCTACATCCCAAAAAGAGAATGCAAAATCTGTAGCTTCATCATCTTCCACTTCATCCAAGAGGGGTGTGCTATATGTGCGGGTCCCCATGAGACCCATTTTTGTGAAGGAAGAAGTTACATCGAGGAACAAGAAGATGTTAACTGTGTTAGCAACCGCTCTGGCTACAACTATAACAACAGCAATGCCCCATGGAGAAATCATCCTAATTTCTCATGGAGGAACAACGATTCCACCCAAGGAGGACCGAGTAATATTTCCAACAACTCGATGGGTTATAAACCTCAAGGGCCACACCAAGCAAACAATTCTCAAATGGGGTATAGACCTCAAGGTGGCCCGCCGGGATTCAAACCACAACAAAAACAACAACAACCATCCTCCTCCTCCTGTTCTTCTGATGGTAACTTGGCTAGAATGGAAGCCATGATGCAAAACATGCAAAATATGACGATGAACTTCATGACTACCGCCCAAACTAAGTTCACCGAGCAGGAGGCCTTCAATGCCAACCAGATGACATTTAATCAGAGCCTTAAAACTCAAGTTGATCAAATCTCAGAACAACTTGCTCAGAGACAGCCTGACACCCTCCCAAGTCAACCAAAGCCTAACCCAAGAGAACAAGCTAAGGCGGTTACTTTGAGAAGCGGTAGGCTCCTAGAAGAACTCTCTCCCCAAGATGAAGTTGATGACCAAGAGAAGCAAAATCAAGAAAATCAAGAGGAAGACCGAGAGATACTTGAGGAAGTTCAATCTCCACAGAAAAATATTTCCAAGGAGAAGAAGTCTCCTGAATTACCTATCTCTTCCACTCTTGCTAAACATCTCCCTCCACTTACTTTCCCAAATAGGCTCAAAGAAAAGAATTTAGATGAGCAATTTGGGAAGTTTTTAAGTATTTTCAAGAAATTGACAATTAACATTTCTTTTGCTGATGCTTTGAAACAGATGCCCATCTATGCAAAGTTCATGAAAGACATTCTCACAAATAAGAGATCTTTGCTAGAATCTGAAACGGTGCATCTCACTCAAGAAATTTCAGCAGTCCTACTAAGGCACCCTCCTCCAAAGCTTGGAGACCCTGGTTTGTCTATCATCCCTTGTTCTATTGGTGATTTTAATTGCGGTAGTGGTCTATGTGATTTAGGAGCTAGTATAAATCTCATGCCACTTTCAATTTTTAAGAAACTTGGGATTGGTGAGTGCACACTGATAAGTGTCCAAAATGAGAATGTTTTATAGGTGTATTTCATATATAATATTGGCACTTTTCTTGCTCATTTCTCCACTTCGGTTAGTTTTCCTCTAGTTTATGTTTTATTGTTTATCTCACAAATTATTGGTTTAACATGAGGAAAACCAAGCCGGGAGTAAAGTAGACGAGGAGACGAACGCATAGACGCAAACGGCTTAGAAAACGGAGTCCAAACGAAGAATCTAGAGCCGGTCGAAGTCTGAAGGAAAATAGGTCACGGTCAAGGGTTGCAACCGCCTATAGACAGGCGGACACCAGGGCGGTCAAGGCATGAGGCAACCGCCTATTTTCAGGCGGACTCCAGGCGGACACACACCTAGCCAACCGCCCAAACAGAGGCGGACTCCAGGCGGACGGCAGGCGGACTCCAGGCGGACTCCAGGCGGACTCCAGGCGGACGGCAGGCGGTCACCAGGCGGACGTGAAGGCGGAGGACATAAGGGAACCGCCTAGTTTCAGGCGGTTGTAGAGGCGGACATGTATGGAACCGCCCAAACAGAGGCGGGTGCTTAGGCGTTCGTGACTAAAATCAGTCACGAAACAGTTTCTTCTTCGCTCGTCGACTTCGCTCGCCGACTTCACTCGTCGACCTCGCCCGTCGACCTGTCTGCAACTTATCCATCTACTCTTTACGCGTTCTGTCCCCTGATCAATCAATGAGCAAATCTCTTCACGCGTGATCCAGCTCTATCTTCAATCTTCCTTTCTCCTATATAAACACACGTAACTTCTGTTTCCAAAGGGACATCCATCGACCACCCATCATTGCTCCACTTCACCACAAACCTCACGCCATCTCATTTCTCTTCTCCCGCCTTCTCCATTTTATTTATTTCCACATTCCACCATATCCACCTCTAGTCCTACGTATACCAAATAGCAGAACGAATGCAGGAGTGATTACAGATGATTTCTATTACTCTTGTTTCTGTTTATCTATTTAATATGTTAGGCTAGAATATTTATACTCTGGGAATGGTTATTATGTGTTTGTATTAATTATGCAATATTTTACTGGTTTAATTTAAATATAGTTTGTTGCGTTTTAAAGGTTATCTCGCACCTTTTTAATAAATGTCATGAGTTTATTAAATTGCTTTACTAAGTCTATTTTGATCACCAGGTGATAAATAGACAGGTTAATTAAGACGTAAATTTGGAGAAAGCTTATTATGATTTAATAAGTTAGTATTTTCAGATGCAAATGTAATTCCTCAAATACTCCTCTACCGTTTACAGGCATTTTGCTTGAGTTTTCATCGGACCTTGCATTACAGGTAAACGAGTTCTTATGAGTTTTCATCGGACCTTAAGAAAATAACAGGAACCTTGCCAAATTATTAAACCAGTAGAGATAGCTTAATTATGCAGATTATAATAACCTGACCCAGAGTTCCATTTAATTTATCTATTAACTTAGTTTATTTTATCTTTCCTTTTTATTTATTATACAAGTCAATTAATCCCCCCTCTTGTGACACGCTTAGGTACTATAATATGTATATTAGTCCTACGGTTCGACATCCGGTCGCTTACATTTCACTATACTACCACGACCGGGATTTGTTTGCAGCCCGACGTTTATTTTGAGTTTTTAATTTCTTTTCTTTTATTTTTACACCCGATATAACCACTCACTTTACAACGTCTGCACACACCTACTACTGTGCAATTGCAACTTGCTGATAGGTCTCTAGTGTTTCCGAAAGGAAAAGTTGAGGATTTGGTAGTGACTGTGGGAACCTTTGTTTTCCCCGCTGATTTCATAGTGATTGATATGGAAGAAGATGTCAAGGTCCCTTTGATCTTGGGCCGTCCATTTTTAAGAACTGCTAGGACCTTGATAGATGTGGAAAAAGGGAAAATTATTTTGCGTCTTCATGATGAAAAGCTTGAGTTTACATGTCCAAGATAGTGAAAAGACCCGCATATACGGAAGCTATTTTTGCAACAGATGTTGTTGACTCCATTTTGCAAAATAATCCTCCCCCTCACTCTAATTATAATGCTTTGAGTTTTGCTTTGCTTGAGTCTGATGATGAACAGGAGATGGATTTGGAGGTGAATGAAATGGTAGCCGCTTTGGATAGAGCTCCAAGATACTTCAGAACGCACTACCCACCACCGGAACCACTGGAGAGAAGCGAGCAAAGAATACCTCCTTCGGTCGAGAAGCCTCCCACCGTGGAGATGAAACTTCTACCTTCTCATTTAAAATATGTTTATCTGACTGAACCTTGTGATCTACCTGTCATTATCTCCTCCTCCCTCACAGGTGCACAAGAGGACAGTTTGTTGAAGGTGCTTCGAAACCACAAGGGGGCAATTGGTTGGTCAATCTCCGATATAAAGGGTATCAATCCCCATTTCTGTACTCATCGAATCTTCATGGAGGATAACTACAAGCCACTCGTTCAACCTCAAAGGCGGCTCAACCCGAATATGAAGGAGGTAGTTAAAAAGGAGGTCCTAAAGCTACTCGACTCCGGGATCATCCACCCCATATCCGATAGTCAATGGGTGAGCCCGACCCAGGTGGTACCAAAGAAAGGAGGAATCATGGTGGTGTCGAATGAAAAGGGTGAGTTGATTCCCCAAAGAACAACAACCGGTTGGAGAGTGTGCATCGACTACCGGAAGTTGAACACGGCTACAAGGAAAGATCACTTCCCCTTGCCCTTCATTGACCAAATGCTAGAGAGGCTAGCCGGGCAAGACTTTTATTGCTTTCTTGATGGCTACTCGGGGTACTTCCAAATCCCATAGCCCCGGAAGATCAAGAGAAGACCACATTCACATGCCCTTATGGAACATTCACATATAGAAGAATGCCTTTCGGATTATGCAATGCTCCCGCAACGTTCCAACGGTGTATGACGGCCATCTTCTCCAACTTTATTGAAAAAAGCATGGAAGTTTTCATGGACGATTTCTCAGTCTTTGGGCTCAACTTCGACTCTTGCCTAGAGAACTTGGGCGCCATTCTCTCCCGATGTAAGGAAACCAATCTAGTACTCAATTAGGAGAAATGTCATTTCATGGTGAGAGAAGGGATCGTCCTCGGGCACAAGATCTCCTCCAATGGGATTGAAGTTGACCGGGCCAAGGTCGAAGTCATCGAGAAGCTACCACCACCCACCTCGGTTAAAGACATTAGAAGTTTTCTTGGCCATGCCGGGTTCTACAGAAGGTTCATCAAGGACTTCTCCAAAATCTCTAAACCTCTGTGTGATCTCTTAGCCAAAGATGCAAAATTTGAATTCACTGAAGAATGTCTGAAGTCCTTCAACACTCTCAAGGAGTGCCTTATCTCAGCCCCGATAGTTGTGTCACTAGATTGGAGCCTCCCTTTTGAGATAACGTGTGATGCAAGCGACTATGCAGTGGGGGCAGCCCTATGCCAAAAAAGGGAGAAGATTTTGAGAACTATCTACTATGCAAGCAAGACACTCAACGATGCTTAGAAAAATTATGCCACAACCGAGAAGGAGCTTCTAGCGGTTGTCTTTGCATTAGATAAGTTCCGCTCTTACCTCTTGGGAAGTAAGGTGAGTGTGCATACGGACCACTCAGCCTTGAAATATTTGTTTACCAAAGAGGATGCCAAACCAAGGTTGTTGAGATGGATTTTGTTGCTACAAGAGTTTGCGATCGAAATCAGAGACAAAGCGGGTGTGCAAAATGTGGTGGCCGACCACCTCTCCCGCATGGAAGTGCCCGATGAAGGTGTGCCTATAAACGAGTTCTTTCCGGATGAGACTGTTTTCGTGATCAAGGCAGCTGATGATCCTTGGTATGTTGATCTTGCAAACTACTTGCCAGGAGGAGTAGTACCCCATAACTTGACTTACCAGCAGAGGAAGAAATTTTTCGCTGACTCGAAGCACTACTTCTGGGATGATCCTTACCTCTTCAAGACTTGTGCTGATGGGGTGATCAGGAGATGTGTGCCCCTGAGTGAAGTGCAAGACATTCTCACCCATTGCCACTCTCTTGAAGTGGGAGGGCATCATGGGCCGGCAAGGACCGCAGCAAAAGTTCTACAAGCAGGTTTCTTCTGGAAAACCTTACACAAAGATTGCCATGACTTTGTTGCTTCCTGTGACCGCTGTCAAATGATGGGCAACATCTCCCGAAAACACGAAATGCCTCTTAATGTGATGCTAGAGGTTAAACTATTTGACTTGTGAGGCATAGACTTCATGGGACCCTTCCCTTCCTCCTACTCCAATCTCTTCATCCTTGTAGTTGTGGACTACGTGACCAAGTGGGTGGAAGTCGTTGCCTCTCCCACAAATGATGCTAAGGTGGTGACCAAGTTCCTTAGAAAGAATATCTTTACAAGGTTTGGCGTGCCAAGAGCAATCCTTAGTGACGGGGGTTCTCACTTCTGCAACAAGCAATTCGAAGCTTTAATGGAGAAGTACGGAGTGAGACATAAGGTCGCTCTACCTTACCACCCTCAAACTAACGGACAAGCCGAGGTCACCAATAGAGAGCTGAAATGGATCTTGCTGAAAACGGTAAATTCTTCAAGAAAGGATTGGTCTCTAAAGCTCGATGATGCACTATGGGCCTACCAAACATCCTACAAGACCCCCATTGGTATGTCCCCTTACCGTCTTATCTACGGGAAAGCTTGTCACCTACCGGTTGAACTTGCACATAAATCGTTTTGGGCTGTAAAAGCACTCAATTACGACCTCAAGAGTGCCGAAGAAAAGTGGAAATTTCAGCTGATGGAGTTAGAAGAAATCTGGGAAGAAGCTTATGAGAACAACCGGATCAAAGAGAAGACAAAGAGATGGCACGATAAAATGATCATCAAGAGAGAATTCCATGAGGGAGATCGGGTCTTACTCTACAACTCTCGGTTAAAGCTATTCCCGGGTAAGCTTAAATCTCATTGGGCCGGGCCTTTCTCTATCACTAAGGCGACCCGTATGGTGTTGTGGAGTTAAAGAACACGAAAGGCGGAACTTTCATGGTTAATGGTTCGAGGCTCAAGCATTACATGGGAGGTGACATTTAACGGGTCGAAGCTCGTCCTATCTTACTTCGGGAACCAGGTTCCGTCTAAACTTCACTACGGTCTAGCCAAAGACCTTAAAAAGACGGGCAGCTTTCCGGGAGGCAACCCAGACTCCTTTCCATCTCTTTAAGCAATTTTACTGTAGTAATGTGTGTAAATCCTTTTTGCAAGTGTGGTTGTTTATTTGAGCTGTTTTGGCATGTTTTTGTGGTTTCTATGGTCTTGTGATGACTGTTAATGTTTTGAGGAGCAAAACAATAGGATTGGGGCAATATTTGTTCCGACCGACCCACTGTGGGTTGGTCTGGCGTGTTCTTCACAGAGGTAACATTCTGGAATGGACCGACCCACAGCCGTGGGTCGGACCTGGGTCGGTCGGGCTTAAATTTCCGAAACTCAACTTTCTGGAATGGACCGACCCACAGCCCTGGGTCGGACCTGGGTCGGTCGGGTGAAATATTTTGAAAAAAAAACTAAAACACGTCGTTTTTTTAAACCATTCTCTTCTTCATCATCGCCCCCGACTCCCTTTCCCCAAACCAGAAAACATACTCCCTCTGCTCTCCCCTCTCTCGCGCGCCCACACTAGCCCCACCACCCTCTCCCACTGCTCCGACGCCGTGTCTGCCCCTCCGACGCCGCGCCTGCACCCTCCGACGACCGATGACACCGCGCCCACCCCACCCACCCGAACCCAGCCCATAACCTCCCCCAAATCCCTAGTTTTGCCATATTTTCCCCCAAATTCGGTTCTAGCCGATTTTGACCCCGAATTGGTCCTCTCTTTGCTCAATACTTTCCATAAACCCCCAAGGTATGTGTTTCTAGTGTTCCCTCGTTAATTTGGTGATTTTTTGTGAAAGTTACACTTGGGTCAAAAATGCATGCGAACCAAACGGAGCATAAGCCAAAATTTACTACATTTTGATGATTTGGAATTTGGGATCGTCTATTGTTGTTAATTATGGGGTTTGTTTACCACGTGAAGTCTACAATGGAGTCAATTTGTGGTTTTGACATGGAATTCGCGCTTAATTTCCTAAGTTCTATACTACCATATTGTGCTTCATTTTGTTCTGTTTAATCACGCCAATGGCTTGGCGGAACTTGCTGGATGATTTGTGAGGATATTTGATATCTAATTGCCAAAGGTACTACATTTTTTGGGATTTAATTTTGGTGTGGCTTGAGTGCTCATATTTGGTGATTAGCAAGCATTATTGGCTAGTGGACTTGGTAATGGTGCGCTGATTGATGAGGGTTTTGGTGAACTTCTTGGTGACCTTTTGGTATAATTTTGTGGAGGTTCCTAGAACCGGGAAAAGGGTAGAAAAACGGGGGAGACTCTGTCCAAATTTTTAATTTCCGTTGTGCTTTTATCTTTTATTTCTCTAATTTTTAACCTTCCATCTAACTCCCTCTCTGTTGTTTGCTATTTCCTTTTGTTGTGTGTTCCTTTGTGTGCTTTTTGATGTTTCAGAACCATGAGTGGACGACCCCAACGCAACCCCAAGCGCAAGAGTGGCGCCAGTTCGTCTCAGGCGATCGAGCTCACCCCTGTGCCTTCCAGTCACCCCTCGGGCCTTCTCGACGGCCGATTTATCAGCGAGGAGGCCCGGAGCTGTTACAACCACCCTCGTGTTCGGGAATTTGTACGCGAGCGCACGGTCGACCCCGAACTGATTTCAGACCTCAGCCTTCAGGAGGTGATGGACCGCACCGGATGGGGGTGTGTCCTGAACATGGGCGGTCAATACTGCCCTCGGTTGGTGAAAGAATTCTATGCCAATGCTACCATCGAGATGGAGTACGGGATCACTACAGTTATCTCCCATGTCAACGGCCGGCGCATCCGAGTCACCACAGAGACCTTTCTACGATACTTCCGACTCCCGATCGAGGATCTCCAGTACACCACCTGCGTCTCTGTTGGAGTAAAAGTGTGTTACAACTTCTACCACTTAGGCAGTGTACCTAATCGTTTTGTGGAATAGTGGAATTGTGGGGTGTCGAACTCTTGGGGACCTTGTTGTGGTTTAACTGATAGTGTAAATTAACTGAGAATTCTAATTAGACTACTGAACAGAAACTTATCATTTTTTTGAGAGAAATTGTGGTTTAGAACTTAATGTAAACAAAACAGTAAAAAGAACAATTAATTAAAACAGATTAATAATAGCAGTTATAAAACTCTTTTGTTTTTAAGGAAGCACCCCGGGTTGTTCTGCTCACCTATTTTACTCAATTATATTACTGTAGACTTTCCCACTTTAGCAATAAACTCAAGAATCTTAATTAGTTTATTGACCGTTCCCTGTCTAATAAACCCTGATTAATTTAAACAACAAGCGCAATCCCTTGTTCAAGTTATTAATAAATTAATCGCATTATTAACAATTCCTATTGGAGACTGGTTAACCTATTGGCGAAAACTTGCTTCTAGTCGTTAACCTGTTTTGACTTCTCTTGTCTAGAATCTTGTCTCAGCACAGCATTTTAACAAGAAACTACAAATATCACTTTAATAATTGGCCTAAAGATTAAAGCGCGTTAAGGAGGAGAATCAAAATATTGCTTGAACAGATTATATTAGAAAGTCTATGTAACACAGTTTAATAAAATAGGCTTGCTTCCCAACCCGGGAGGCTAAGTTTATTACTCACACATAATTATAAAAACAGACATAACAAATAAGATAGACATTAAAACAGAGTAGAGTTTAAGGAGAGAAAGAACTCTATTGGGGAGAGTTATTTCACTTCTGGACTTATCTCTGTGATTATGCCGACCTTAAAACAAAAATAAACAGGTAGAACGAAGAATAACGAACAAACAGGCAAAAGTTGGTCCTGTCCGTGTGGGGCTACGCGGACACAAACACGGACACGAATTAGGACGTCTCTTGTCCGCGTAGGGGCTGCGTGGACACAAACGCGGACACAAATTAGGACACGGCCTGGTTTGCACAGATCGTCTTCTTCGTTAGGATTTGTGGAAAATGGAAGAGTTAGGCTTATTTGGTGATGGGAAATGATGTAAATGAAGTGGATATGTGGATATATGGATGGGAAATGGAATTTTGATGGAGGAAGTGTGATTTGGAAGTGAGCGTGAGTTGTGTACGATGGTGAACGATGGTCCTTTTCTGATGAAGAAGCAGAGGGTTTATATAGAGGAGAGGAAGAGGAAGAAGACAGGCTGGAGCTTGCTAGTGGGTTAAGAAGATAAGGGAGGTGCCTGATATTGTTGAAGGGGTAGATGGATTATGTATGTAGGCGCCGCAAAGGAAGAAGCAAATGGAGAAGACAGCGCCGAACGAATTCAGTCGCGTCAATTTCTGGATCTGGGTTGCATTTACACGCGTCCGCGTGGGAGTCCGCGTACGGCACAAATTAGGACATGAGACGTCCGCATTTGAGTCCGCAAAGCGGACACGTTCTTCTGCTGCATCTGAGTTTGAGTCCGCAAAGCGGACGTGTCCTTTGGTTCTGTCCGAGTTTGAGTCCGCAGAGCGGACGCTTGTATTTTCGTAGTCTTGTCCTGCAAACTTCGACCGGCTCCAGATTCTTCATTATAAGTCTGTTTCACTCGCCGTTTGTTGCGTTGGAAAGCTTGTGAAATAAACTATGTGATTCCAAGACTTTTTACTGCATTTGATCATAAAATGTATTAGTTCATATCAAAATATAATATTAGGAAAAACATACGATAAGTGAGTAATATTATCCTGAAAGTAAGTAAATATAAGGTAGATTAAACCCTTAAATGTCTATGTATTTCTCACTTATCAAACTCCCCCACACTTATCTTTTGCTTGTCCTCAAATAAATCTTTCTGACATAATGTTTAAACAAGTTAAACAGACAATAATCAAGTAAGAAGAGCACAGAAAAGGTAATTGCCAATCTTTTCAGATTTTAAAAAGGGTACTAATAACATTAAATTTATTAGGTATATTTCCCCATTTCTGAGAATAACTCTGAAGTCCTACATAAGAAAGAGAAGTAGTACCATGAGAATTCTGCTTTTCACCCTGAGCCAATCCACCATTTTCTTTCACATTTCCTTGAACGACAAGGGGCATGAAGTAAAATCTTATTCCATTATACCTTTCAATGCCACATACTCATGATCCATAATGAAGAAGTGTTTATCATTTTGGTGCAGAATGCAAAGATACTTCAATTTTGAAGTTCATTTTTCTTTTACCTCAGACTTTTCTCTCCACCCTTGTAGCGGTTTTGGGTCTACTATCCCAGATACCGAGTACCTTAGGTAGCCGGGTGATGAAGCACCCCTAAGAACTTAATAACCGAGTGGACGACGCCTGTTTAGGATCAGAATATGCCTGTTTGGATCAGAGGAGTACCTTGCCTTGTTCTTTTTCCACCGTTTCATTCCAATTCAAATACAGGCTCAAAGTCAAAACAAAATTCAAATGATAATTTCCTCAGAATTTTTTTTGCATTGAGTAAGGAGCAGAGTTTTTTTTTGTGTACCCTTTAAACTTGTTAATACCGCCATTATTCCCTCTATGGCTCCTTCTTTGATTATTAATCTCTTAACAAATTTAAACACAGTGTCGAAAAAAAGACCAACTTAAGAGCAAGCTTTTGATTATTATACCTCCCCCACACTTGAACCAAAGCAATGCCCTCATTGCATAGAAAGAATTAAAATAACAGGGCATGCAAACTACCTCGGTAATGATCAAAAAGCATGGTAATAAGAGATATTTAAATTTAAAGAGCAAGGTATGGATAGTGTACTCCCTAGAGTTATGCAGAATATGTAGTATAGCTCCCCCACACTTGAGTTCAGCTGTAAGAATGCGCAAGATGTACCTGAAACAAATATTCTAAACAGCCAGAAAGAACTCAAGTCAATTCTCCTCGTTCTTCTTCTTTCTTTTTATTTCACTTTTTTTTCATAAAATAAAATACAAAATATAAACACAATACAGATTAAAAAGATAGATAGTAGGGTGCCTCCTACCAAGCTGCCCATCTTTATGGTCTTTGGCTAGACCGTACCTGAGTGATTTAAGGTGTGACTGGTTCTTTGAGAAGAAGCGCAGAAGCTTCTTCATTGTCTAACGTGTTTCCCATATACAATTTTATTCGAGCTCCATTGACTTTAAACGATCCACCCTTCTTATTGTCCAATTCCACCGCTCCATAAGGAGAGGTAGATATTATTTGAAATGGTCCAGACCAGAAGGATTTTAACTTACCTGGGAAGAACTTAAGTCTGGAGTTATAAAGGAGGACGTGGTCTCCTGCTTTGAATTCTCGCTTGGCAATCATCTTATCGTGCCAACGCTTGGTCTTCTCCTTATAAATCACTGCATTCTCGTATGAGTTGTGCCTCAATTCTTCTAACTCCGTCAACTGGAACTTTCTTCTTTCACCGGCTTGTTGTAGATCGAAGTTCAACACCTTTAGAGCCCAATAAGATTTATGCTCTAATTCCACAGGCATGTGACATGCCTTCCCAAAAACTAGTTTGTAGGGAGACACGCCGATAGGTGTTTTGAAAGCGGTACGGTATGCCCAGAGCGCATCATCCAATTTAATGGACCAATCCTTTCGAGAAGAGCTCACCGTCTTCTGCAGAATCCATTTTAGCTCTCTATTTGTTATCTCTGCCTGACCATTCGTTTGAGGATGGTATGGTAGAGCAACCTTATGTCGGACTCCGTATTTCTTCAGGAGAGCATCAAACTGGCGATTGCAGAAGTGAGATCCACCATCGCTGATTATTGCTCTAGGAACACCGAATCGAGTGAAAATGTGTTTCTTGATGAACTTCATCACAACTTTACCATCATTAGTAGAGCAAGCAAGGGCTTCCGCCCATTTAGAAACATAATCGACTGCTACTAAGATGTATAAATTTCCAAAAGAATTTGGGAAGGGTCCCATAAAATCAATCCCCCAAACATCAAATAATTCGACTTCTAGCATATTGTTCAAGGGTAGTTCATTACGGCGAGAAATGTTACCTTGCCTTTGACACCGATCACAAGAAGACACAAAGGCATGACAGTCTTTGTGAAGGGTGTTCCAATAGAAACCGGACTCAAGTATTTTAGCAGCTGTACGGGTTGCACCGTGATGTCCGCCGGTTTCTCTAGAATGGCAATGGAGAAGGATATTTCTGATCTCCGTTTCTGGGACACATCTCCTGATAATACCATCTGCACAGATTTTGAAAAGAAATGGATCATCCCATAAATAATGTTTGACAATAGAAAAGAACCTTTTTCGCTGCTGATAAGTCATATCAGCTGGGATGATCTTTGTAGCCAGATAATTTGCAATATCGGCAAACCAAGGGTCCTGCCGTTTGGATTGTGAATACTGCCTCGTCCGGGAAAAACTCATTGATGGGTCTCGTCTTCTGGTCCCTCCATCCTTGACAAGTGGTCTGCCACGACATTCTGGATACCTCTCTTATCTCTTATCTCTATGTCGAATTCTTGTAAGAGAAGTATCCATCTTATCAACCTGGGTTTTGCATCTGCTTTGGCAAATAAGTACTTGAGTGCAGAATGGTCAGTATGAATTATAACCTTACTACCCAATAAATATGGACGGAATTTATCCAAAGCAAAGACGACTGCCAGCAATTCTTTTTCGGTGGTGGCATAATTTTTCTGAGCATCATTTAGAGTACGACTTGCATAATAAATGACTCTCAGGATTTTATCCATTTTCTGGCACAAAACAGCACCCACCGCATAATCACTTGCGTCACACATGATTTCAAAAGGTTGGGACCAGTCGGGTGATACCACAATAGGAGCAGAGACAAGTTTTTCTTTTAACAAATTAAAAGCTGCTAAACATTCATCAGAAAAATGAAATTTAGCATCTTTAGTCAGTAGAGTACAGAGAGGCTTTGAAATCTTGGAAAAGTTTTTAATGAATCTTCTGTAAAAACCAGCATGTCCAAGAAAACTTCGGATACCTCTTACAGTAGTAGGAGGTGGGAGTTTTTCTATTACCTCAATTTTAGCGCGGTCCACCTCAATACCTTTTGAAGACACGTTATGTCCTAGCACGATCCCTTCTCGAACCATGAAGTGACATTTCTCCCAGTTCAGGACTAGATTTGTGTCTTCACACCTGGCCAAAATAAGATCAAGATTCTCCAGGCAAGTGTCAAATGTCAAACCAAAGACAGAGAAGTCATCCATAAAGACTTCTATACATTTTTCAATGTAGTCAGAAAAAATAGCCATCATGCACCGTTGAAAAGTAGCTGGTGCATTACATAATCCGAACGGCATTCTTTTATAAGCATATGTTCCATAAGGACAGGTAAAAGTAGTTTTATCCTGATCTTCTGGAGCAATTGGGATCTGAAAGTATCCTGAATAGCCATCTAGAAAACAATAGTAATCTTGACCTGCTAACCTTTCCAGCATTTGGTCAATAAAAGGTAAGGGAAAATGATCCTTACGTGTGGCAGTATTCAATTTCCTGTAGTCTATACAAACTCTCCAACCGGTAGTTGTGTGTTGAGGAATCAACTCACCTTTCTCGTTGGGAACTACAGTTATTCCGCCTTTCTTTGGTACCACCTGCACTGGGCTTACCCACTAGCTGTCTGAAATGGGATAGATAATGCAAGCGTCAAGTAGTTTTATTACCTCTTTTTTGACCACCTCTTTTAGAACGGGGTTGAGACGCCTCTGTGGTTGTGCTAATGCCCTGAAATCATCTTCCATATATATTCGATGAGAGCACAGAGATGGGCTTATTCCTTTGATATCCGCTATCGACCAACCGATAGCGGTCGTATGATTGCGTAGCACCCCTAAAAGTTGCTTCTCCTGCACATCTGATAATTTAGATGAGATAATAACTGGTAGATCAGATGGTTTTAGAAAAGCGTATTTTAAATGAGGGGGAAGAGGTTTCATTTCGACTGTAGGTGCTTTTTCGATGGATGGCTTGGGTCTGTCTGCGTTTCTTTCTACTGGCTCGAATCTTTGTTGGTAGGAACGGAAATATGGCTTATGCTTGTTTAACTCTTCAGCCATGAGAGCAATATCAGGATTTTCGTCTTCAGCTTCACAAGATGCCATGAGACATCTTTCTAAAATCGTTTCTTCATCTTTGCTGAGGAACGTCTCCTGTACTAAAGTGTCAATAGTGTCAATAGAAAAACAGATTTGTGTATCAGAAGGGTGCTTCATGTTCCGGGTCATGTCGAAAACTACCTGCTCATCATGAAGTCTTAAAATAATTTTTCCTCCTTCAACATCAATTAAAGTTCTCGCAGTTCTCATAAAAGGTCTACCTAGGATTAGTGGAACATCTTTATCTTCCTCAATGTCAATAACAATGAAATCAGCAGGGAAAATAAATTTGCCAACAGAAACCACTAAATCTTCAACTTTTCCTTTAGGGTGGATTATGGAACGATCAGCTAGTTGTAGCTGCACAGGAGTAGGAGAGCATTGACCTATACCTAATTTCTTAAAGATAGATAAAGGCATTAAGTTAATACTGGCTCCTAAATCGCATAACCCGTTACCACAATTTATGTCTTCTATCGCGCAAGGAATGATAGGGAGACCTGGATCTCCCAACTTCGGTGGTAGCTTCTTTAAGAGTACTGCAGACACTCTTTCGGTTAGTTTCACCGTGTCATTTTCCTGTAAAGATCGCCTGTTAGACAAGATATCTTTCATAAATTTTGCATAAATAGGCATTTGTGTTAAGGCGTCAGAAAAAGGAATATTAATAGTTAATTTCTTAAAAATGTTAAGAAATTTTCCAAATTGGTCATCCAAATTCTTCTTCTTTAATCTATCAGGAAATGGGATTGGAATTTCATATGAAACCTGTGACGGTTTAATAGTAAGGGATGCAGGAGACTCCTTCTCCTTGGGAATTGTTACGTCTTCTTTGTCAGATTTTTGTTCATCAGATTTCTTCTCAGTTTCAGGGACATCGGATACCAATTCTTTCCCGCTTCTTAGGGTTATTGATTTTGCATGCTCCCTGGGATTTGGATCCGTCTGGCTCGGGAGTGACCCTGCTGGTCTTTGAGCCAACTGTTGGGAAATCTGACCTATCTGTCTCTCTAAATTTGTGGTTATAGTAGCCTGATCAGCAACTTTGGCTTCTATCTCAGAAAATTTTGAATTTATCGCCTGACCTTGTTTCAGAAGCTGATTCATCATGCCCTTCATTCGCCCATGTCTCCTTGTGAGTTGGTTGGCTTCCTGTTGTCGGTTGTACTGCGGTTGTCGGTTTTGGTTGAAACCTTGGTTGCTCGTCTGTGGATCATAATTCCTCCATGGTTGTTGATTACTCCTCCAATTGTTTTGGTTGTAGGAGTTCGGATAAGGATTTGGTGGTCTGTTGTTAATCAAACTTACCTCCTCAAGGGTCCTGTTGCAACCTGAACCATCGCAATCTGGGGTTTCATGAGCTCCTCCACAGTTTTCGCAACAGGGAGTCAGATATGGGGAAGTGGCTACTGTTTTCACAGCTTTTTGTTGTGGTTGACTAAGAGTTAGTTTCTCCACAACTTTTGTTAGTGCAGAGTTGAGCAGACACATGATCCTGGGGGGAATACTGTAGATACCGGTTTCTCTCTTGGCTTCTCTCTTCCCTTGTTTTTACACCATTGTCTGGTACTGGCGGTCATCTGGTCCAGTAGATCAACTGCTTCTTCTCCGGTCAAGTTCATAAAATTTCCTCCAGACGAGGAACTTAGCAACAGTTTGTTAGAATCATTTAAGCCTCTAAATAATGATAGCACAAGTTCCTGGCTACTCATACCGTGATGTGGGCATAATATCTGTAATTCTTTGAATCTATCCCACGAATCATAAAGAGACTCACCTGGTTCTTGATAGGAGTTTGTGATCTCAGCAATCTTTTCTCTTGTTTTGGACGGGGGATAGTATTTCGCCAGAAATTTGTTTGCTAACTCAGCCCAACTGTGGATGCTACTGGGTTGTAAACTTCTCAACCACCTGGAGGCGCCATCTTTCAAGGAATAGGGGAACAATTGCAGACGGATGCGCTCGTTTAGATTTCCTGTTTTATTGAAAGTGTTACAAAAATCAAGAAATGCAGATATATGGTGTGGAGCATCATCTGAATCTAGCCCGCTGTATTGGCCCTGGTGGTAGAGTGTGGTAATGAAACTGGTTTTGAATTGCCAGGCATCTAGTTCAGCCGGAGTGACCTGAGGAAGGACAATAGCAGAAGGCCTCCCTTCAACTGATGGTTGCTGGTATTCGTAGAGAGTTTGTTGAGTTGCCATCTCTACACGTTGTTGTCGTCTTTCTCTGTGGAGAAGTCTTTCAATCTCAGGTTCAAGATCGTTTTGAGGACTACCTGCAGATCGAGTTCGACGCATATATAGAAATAAAATGCAGTTTTGAAAAATGGATAACTGTTAGAGAAAAAGCAATAATTGACAAGTAAATATAAACTACAGAAAAATAACAAAATTAGAAAGAAGCAATTAACAAAACAAAGAACTATATATTTTTTTTGAGAGTAAATAAAGCGTAAATAAAGAAGAAGGACAAGGGAATTTAAATGACAGAAATTAGCTGACTGAAAATTTAATGTTAGGAGTTAGTATACTGGAAATTTGAAGTTAGTAGTTAGTATACTGGAAATTTGAAGTTAGAAGTTAGTATACTGGAAATTATAAGTTAGTTACTAAAATTAAATGACAGAAACTTTAAATGACAGAAATTATAAGTTAGTAATTAGTATACAGAATTTAAATGACAGAATTTAAATGTTAGAGTACTGAAATTAAAATGTTAGATTACAGGAATTTAAAAGTTAGAAGTTAATTTACTGAAATTTAAAGGACAATGGAAATTAAATGACTGAAAAATAAATGACAATAAAATAAAGAGCTGAAATTAGATGTTAGAAGTTAGATGTCCGAAGTTAGATGTCCGAATTAGATGTCCGAAATTAGATGTCCGAAATTAAACAAACAACAAAATAATATAAATTAAAATTAAAGAGCAGCAAAAGCTAAACAGAAAACTCAATAAAATTTAAAACTGTCAGTTAACCGTGCCGGAGGTCCCCGGCAACGGCGCCAAAAACTTGTTGGAGTAAAAGTGTGTTACAACTTCTACCACTTAGGCAGTGTACCTAATCGTTTTGCGGAATAGTGGAATTGTGGGGTGTCGAACTCTTGGGGACCTTGCTGTGGTTTAACTGATAGTGTAAATTAACTGAGAATTCTAATTAGACTACTGAACAGAAACTTATCATTTTTTGAGAGAAATTGTGGTTTAGAACTTAATGTAAACAAAACAGTAAAAAGAACAATTAATTAAAACAGATTAATAATAGCAGTTATAAAACTCTTTTGTTTTTAAGGAAGCACCCCGGGTTGTTCTGCTCACCTATTTTACTCAATTATATTACTGTAGACTTTCCCACTTTAGCAATAAACTCAAGAATCTTAATTAGTTTATTGACCGTTCCCTGTCTAATAAACCCTGATTAATTTAAACAACAAGCGCAATCCCTTGTTCAAGTTAAATAAATTAATCGCATTATTAACAATTCCTATTGGAGACTGGTTAACCTATTGGCGAAAACTCGCTTCTAGTCGTTAACCTGTTGACTTCTCTTGTCTAGAATCTTGTCTCAGCACTGCATTTTAACAAGAAACTACAAATATCACTTTAATAATTGGCCTAAAGATTAAAGCGCATTAAGGAGGAGAATCAAAATATTGCTTGAACAGATTATATTAGAAAGTCTACGTAACACAGTTTAATAAAATAGGCTTGCTTCCCAACCCGGGAGGCTAAGTTTATTACTCACACATAATTATAAAAACAGACATAACAAATAAGATAGACATTAAAACAGAGTAGAGTTTAAGGAGAGAAAGAACTCTATTGGGGAGAGTTATTTCACTTCTGGACTTATCTCCGTGATTATGCCGACCTTAAAACAATAATAAACAGGTAGAACGAAGAATAACGAACAAACAGGCAAAAGTTGGTCCTGTCCGTGTGGGGCCACGCGGACACAAACGCGGACACGAATTAGGACGTCTCTTGTCCGCGTAGGGGCTGTGCGGACACAAACGCGGACACAAATTAGGACACGGCCTGGTTTTGTACAGATCGTCTTCTTCGTTGGGATTTGTGGAAAATGGAAGAGTTAGGCTTATTTGGTGATGGGAAATGATGTAAATGAAGTGGATATGTGGATATATGGATGGGAAATGGAATTTGGATGGAGGAAGTGTGATTTGGAAGTGAGCGTGAGTTGTGTACGATGGTGAACGATGGTCCTTTTCTGATGAAGAAGCAGAGGGTTTATATAGAGGAGAGGAAGAGGAAGAAGACAGGCTGGAGCTTGCTAGTGGGTTAAGAAGATAAGGGAGGTGCCTGATATTGTTGAAGGGGTAGATGGATTGTGTCTGTAGGCGCCGCAAAGGAAGAAGCAAATGGAGAAGACAGCGCCGAACGAATTCAGTCGCGTCAATTTCTGGATCTGGGTTGCATTTACACGCGTCCGCGTGGGAGTCCGCGTACGGACACAAATTAGGACGTGAGACGTCCGCATTTGAGTCCGCAAAGCGGACACGTTCTTCTGCTCCGAGTTTGAGTCCGCAAAGCGGACGTGTCTTTTGGTTCTGTCCGAGTTTGAGTCCGCAGAGCGGACGCTTGTATTTTTGTAGTCTTGTCCTGCAAACTTCGACCGGCTCCAGATTCTTCGTTATAAGTCCGTTTCACTCGCCGTTTGTTGCGTTGGAAAGCTTGTGAAATAAACTATGTGATTCCAAGACTTTTTACTGCATTTGATACATAAAATGTATCAGTTCATATCAAAACATAATCTTAGGAAAAACATACGATAAGTGAGTAATATTATCCTGAAAGTAAGTAAATATAAGGTAGATTAAACCCTTAAATGTCTATGTATTTCTCACTTATCAATCTCCGTCGGCGATCTTGGCGCTCACCGGAGGCACTACTAAAGCATCCTCCCTGTCCAGCGAAGAAAGAAGAATCAGGCTGGGACAGAGGTTTGGGTCACCATGACCCTGAACATGGTCACTGACCCAGTGAGGAGGGTCATGCTCGCGCTACTTCGTCACAACATCCTCCCACGGGACAGCAAAGATCTAAATTCCATGGATTGTTATATGATGGATTACATGGTAGCCCCGGACCCAGACCATCCTCTCTCTCTCCGGGCTGATGTTCCACCACCTGCAGCACATAGTGAAGCAGAAGTTCTCACCATCTGGGCTTCCCCCATTTTCTGCACAGCCAGATTGTCCACCAGGGCGTCTTGGCTGCTGGTGAGCCTGTGTTAGACCCCATGGACTACATTCATGGCTACGCCATGCAGAGGATGGGCTTCTCTTGGAACGGGACGACTTGGGTGAAGGGACTTGTAGACGACGATCAGCCGAGTGCCGGTTCCTCCTCCTCCGGAGCAGCAGCCTCTAGCGCCCCCCTCCTTGCTCTGCCCCCGCCACCGCCAGACATTATCTCTCGGCAGGAGTTTGAGGAGTGCATGGCCGCTTATCAGCGCCAGATGCAGGCAGAGATGGAGGCCATTATGCAGTGCATGCAAGCCGAGTTCCGACCTGATGCTCCCCCACCTCAGTAGCCAGTTCTTAATGTCCGCTACCCGAGTCTTGTAGTTTAAAACACTGTTATGTTGCATTTGGAGAATTGTTCTGTTTATGTTCTTGAGACTTCTTTTCCAAATTACTTATCTCATACTTTCTTGTTCATTTAACTGTTATATTGTATGTGACCCTTCTGGATCTTATGCTATTAGACTCATCGATGAGTCTCCTTTTTATACCTAACCATGGGCTATTAGCGTATTCCTCGGAATCCTGTTGCGCATCGTTTATTTTTGTCTATGTATTGTAGAAACATACACACTGCATGCAAGCACCCTTTAACGTTGAGTAAGACACATGCAAGAGGAACTCTTGCAAAATTTTCCTAGGACTCCGCGCTCCAACGACCCCGGACACTCTCAAGTGTGGGGGAACCCTTTGCCCAATTCACGTCTTATCAGGGGAGTACTAGTTCACTAAATTCTTACACGCTGCTTTACAACTTTATGTACTCTATGTTTCGTGCTTCGAAAAGGTCTTCTGTTTATTTCCCTTTGGGTTTAGCTTTGACAAATGAGGACATTGTCCTACTCAAGTGTGGGGGAAACGACCTTTTCTTTTTGATGCACTTCTCCATCTCCTTATACATATCTATTGCTACCATGAAGAAGTTCCATTTATATTAAGCAAGTCTTTCCATGAATGCTTAGAACTTTCCACCAAATTTTTCAAAAATTTCTCTCTTGAGGAGCAATTAATTGCGGTGCTTCCATAAATCCCTTTCTTGGTGAATCTTTATTGCTTAGGGGTCTTTTCTAACCTTCTCATCTAGGGATTGCTAAGGGGTGTTTCCTCGTGGCAATTTTTAAAAGGACTTGAGAGGCACCATCGGTAATCAACAAATGAGAGTTGAGTGTTCTGCAAAGCAAGGCAAAATGCCAAAGGCACAAATCCCTTCTCATATTTCGTTGCAA
Source organism: Limonium bicolor (assembly GCA_023374045.1). NCBI lineage: Eukaryota > Viridiplantae > Streptophyta > Magnoliopsida > Caryophyllales > Plumbaginaceae > Limonium > Limonium bicolor. The sequence continues at coordinate 55,276,457 of CM041781.1, forward strand.
AAGAAAATCAAATGCAAATCTCTATTTTTCCTTTTGTTTTTCCGCAATGCCCATTCTTGAGAGAAGTTGGCCATGGTAAAAGTTCTCCAAGTTCCAAAGATCTTCAAGCACTTGGAAACACTCTAGATCATACACCGAAGCTCTATATTTTTAATTGCCCTAAGCACACCCATGTCACCATGAGAAGGTTGGTTGTACTCCTCTTGAGATTTTTCACAATTTTGCTCACCTAAGTTCAAGAATTCATCTAAACTTGCTTGCTATAAATGTTCCTTCTTGCTATGGGTTCCTAGATAATTTTACTTGAGGACAAGCAAATAGATAAGTGTGGGGGAGTTGATAAGTGGTGAAATAATGCTATTTTAAGAGCTTCATTCACCTTCATTCTATTGGATGCATAACTTGTTTCACCACTTAATAGAGTGTTTTAGTGATTAATAGTGAACTTATAGAGTTTGATCTCTTGATAGGTAAAAGCTCATTTTGAGCATACTTTTGGGTTCTCTTTGAGCTAGTGGCATACATCAACAGATTCCTCATCTCTCAAGCTTTCCAACGCCGCAAACGGGGAGCAATTCCGAGCCACAATGAAGATTCTGGGCCCAGCGCCAGTAAGAGCAAATCTCTGGAGCAGGACCGACCCACAGGACCGACCCACTCTGGGTCGGTCGGATTGGTTTTTCTAGATAACTAAGCTACTGGAATCGACCGACCCATAAGCCTGGGTCGGACGTGGGTCGGTCATACTTAAAATGACTCACGTGCCATCTTCTTCGGAGACCGACCGACCCACGGGACCGACCCAGTCTGGGTCGGTCGGACGGAAAATTTGCCCAGATCTGCGTTTTTAAAAGCTGATTTTAGGGACTCTTATCTCATCATCAAACACACACGACTCCAGCCTGAAACAAGAGAAAGAGAGGCGAAAATAGAGGAGACCGAAGAGGAAGAAGAGAAGAAGGAAGAACTCGCCTTCTCTAAAGCTTCCAAGCTCCAATAATGGCTTCTTCTTACTCTTTTCTAGTTTTTCTTTCCTCTATGCTTGAGTAGTACTCTATTGTGCTTTGGGATGGGTCTTTGAACCCAAACCCTAGAATGTGCTTGTGAATCTTGATTATGCCTTAATATTGTTGTTTCTCTCTTAATTATCATTCAATGTTCTCAAATTGATCTCTTGAGTGCATTTATGGTGAACCCTATCTACAAATTGGTTTTGAGTTAGGGTTTGTGACCAAATTGAGAGAGAACTCTTGATTTATGCTCCTAGGGTTAGTGAGTATAATTTGGGGCTTTGTTCTAGAACTTGCTTAATGCTACTTAGTGAGTTTAGTCCTAATTGATTTTGAAGGCTAAAATTAACTAAGTAAGAATTAACTCATATTTGGTTTAGAGGGTTATTATCATTGTTCTAAAAGACAACTATGGCATAAGAAGAGTTGCTAGCATATCTAGGTAGTTTGGGTGATTGCCAAATTCCCAAAGTACTTCTCCATCCAATCCATTAAACTATCACATTTAGTTTATTTGTTGTTCTTGCAATTACTCAACCAACACAATCAAGCTTGCCGCCGGCTAAACCCCAGTTAAATGTTTTCATTTCAATTACTAAGTACCGATACTAGGAAGTGAGGACCAATTTCCTTGTGGATACGACACTTGTTGTACTACACTGATTAGATGCACTTGCCTATTCCTTGCATTTATTTATATACCTTGTTATATAGTTTTTGCACAACAGATAACACTATGAGATATTATTCGATATGAGTATGAGGTAGGAAATAGTAATGCCATGAGGTATAAGATGGTGAGAATTGGTATGAAACTGATATAGAACTTAGTAGGAATTAGGGTCCTGAGGTAATTACTAAGAGGCGAATTGAGAATGATTGATGGACTGAGTCCACACCTTGGAGATGTATTGATTGCGACTAGAAAGACTAAAAAGATAGAAAATTGGAAATGAGTGAATTATTTGATGTTTGAAAATGATGTGGGAGGTGGAACTTGATTTTCTAGGGATCAAGGGAAACCGGACACAAATTGGGGTGGAAGGATAGTTCAACACTGATGCTGATCACATCAGGGTCGGATGATTCCTGAAACTCCCTATAAGTGGTCACAATTAATCACATAAAGAATAGAGGTAGTTAGAATAAAATGGAATTGGAGTTGATTGTAGTTTAATTAGAGGGAATTATTGGTCTCGCTTATGAAGTCGAGGACGCATGAGCCTTTGTCGTCGGACCGGTGACATGGGGAGAACAGAGTGGTTTTGTATTCTATCCCATGAAGGTGAGGATGAATGCACCTTTGTCTACAGACCGGTGACATGGGTGAATACGATGAAAATTATGTGATTGTTTTAATCTTTAAAAGGAACAAAGGGAATTTTGAGTGTTATACATGCTTGAGCATGTTGTGTGATGATTAAGTATACAATTATGATGAAAATAATGAGTTGTAAGTTTAATTACATATAAGCATGATCTATATGATCCCTGATATGAGATGAGCCGTGTGTTCTAATGAGAAAAGATACATGAGAACTTTGGGACAAAGTTCATTTAAGGGGGGTAGATTGAATTACCCCAAACCTAAGTATAATAAGTAAACATAAATTTATGATGTAAGAAGGCTAAAACATGCCTTGGGAAGGTTGGTAGACAATCTAAGCCAAAGAAAACACAAGAAAACGCCATAAAGGCAATTTAAGCAAAAATGTGCTCTAAGCTTGGAGTAACTTTGATTAGCACCCAAAGGTCATTCTAAGACCTTATTTAAATACTAATGGACATGTTAAATCAGTTACCAAAGAAAACCAAGATCAGAAACAAGCTTAAACACAAATTGTGCTTTAAGGACTCTTAAAGCACATTTTTGAAAAATTATCTTAGAAATTGGTTTTGAGTGGCTAAACAATTATCTTAGAAATGGGTTTTGAGTGGCTAAATGCCCATGATTACACCTTGATCAGCATGTGTACTAATTAGTATCACATTAGGAAGCCTAAATCAATGAGAAACCAAAAATTTCACAAATTTATGCACTAATTATGAATAGTACCCAAATAGTGCCCAAAATAAGTCAAATGACTTTCTTAAGTGGTCAACGGTAAAACAACACCTAAATACCTAAGTTAATGAGAGGGGGGATGGTTTTAAGGTGATGAGTCACCTTAGGCTTCAGCAAAATAAGAAAAGAAGAGAAAGTAAGTGGAAAAAGACTATTTACCTATATTAAGCAAATATCTTCTTTAAGCCTCTTCTCTCTCCTCTCTTTTTCATTTCACTTCTTGCCCACCGATTTTTCTTCTTCTTCCCTGCTCCAAAACCGTGAGTTGCAGCCTCCATACCCCTCCACCTTCATTTGCTCACCAAATATACAATATTGCTCCAAATCAAAAACTAAACTTAGATTATTCTTAGTTGGAGCAAGGCCTTCATTTCTATCTTTTCAAATCCTTCAAAGCTCAAGTTTGTGCCATGGAGGAACTCCATTGAAGGGGTAAAATCAAGTTTGAAGAGCTCTTTTGCTTCTTCATTCATTCAAGGTAAGGAAACTTAAAGAAAAATCAACTTTCCATCCATTTTTATCATTACCGAAAATTACCTTCTCATGGAGTCTTGTTTTTACTCCTTGAACTAGTTTTTTTTAGTCTCCAAGGACTAGTGGAGGTCCTCCTTGATTCATTACCAAGTCTATCTTGAGACTTCAAAGGTAATCATCCACTTCTAAGGCTTAAAGCACTCTTTTTAACCTAAGTGTAAATTCCATGAGTCTGGGCATGTTCCTTAGTACTCATTAGATTATTTGAATGTTGATTAGAAGATTTGGCAAGGGAACAAATGTGCTTGCTGAAAATCAGTCAAGAAAACCAAGAAGGAAAGTGAGAAAAACTTGAGAAAACAAGGTAAATTACATACCTTAAGGCGGTTTAAGGTTTTAAGGGATGGTATTTAGATAAGTACCAAATGTAGCTTAGAGCTTACATTATATAATGGGTTATATAACCTAGGAAAAAGGATTTGATCAAGCTTGTGAACTTGTGATTAAGGAGCCAATGGAAATGAGTTAGTAAGATGAGTATAAGATAAGTTATGAGAACACTTATATTGCTATGGGAGCATTGATGTGTGTAATTGCAGGTTGAAAGCTTTTATATGTGGGAAATTCAGTGTTTAAGTTTAAGTCATTTAAGGGCCTAAGAGCCATGTCATTTAAGAGCCTTAGTGCTATGCAATTTAAGATTATTGCACTATATTGGGTTTGTTATGAATGGGTTGATTTGGGTGAGAAATAGATTTAATATGTGAGTGTTGATTTGTGGGGAAAAACTAAGCATATGGGCATGCTAATATACTAGAGGAGCTATGGTGAAATTTGAGAAGAAAACAAAGTGTTTAAGTGGTTGTTGTGAAATAAAGTGGCCAAGGATTTACTAGGAATCATTAAAAGGAATTTGTGTGGAAATGAGTTAACAAAGGTGTTCTTGAGGATTAGAATGACCTAGAGTTGACTAGGAGGAATTAGAGGTTAGGTGGGTGTATTAAACACACCAAAATCATGGTATGAGGAATATTAAGACTTGTGCAAAAATCTGGAGGAAATGATGTATAGTGTTTTAAGATGATTTAGGTATGAACTAGAGAATATAACAATGAGAATTTTTGGGTAGCTTGTGTAAGTGGTGAAGATGCTAGTAGTGGATTAATAAGGTTATAGTTTGGGTGGTAATGAGTGAAGTTGGGTGATGGAGGTGAAAAACTATAAGAGAATGTAGTAAGTTGTCAAGGGGATGACTAGGAATGTATAAGAGTGTATGATCATGAGAATGGTGAGTAAATTGAGTAAAGGAGATGGAAACGTCTAAGGAGGGTGTAGCATGGTCAAGGTAAATGAAGAACAATGTTAAGGTGTTAAGAGGATGGAAAGAAATGTATAGGTATGTTCAAGTTTAGGAGTGATGAGTAACAAATGGAAAGGAGAGAAAATTGTGCATGTAGATGCAAGATAACCTTGAGAAGTTTAGCAAAGGAAAGATGGGTGAATAATGATGTTTGAGGAGTAGTTATATTGGTTGAAAGGAAACACTTTGGTTAGTTGAAGTCTTAGGCAAAATTTGCATGTTGGAAGTGTAAGGAATTAAGTTATAAGTGTTAAGAATTTAGTAAGAACTTGAGTAAATGATTAAGGAATTTGGAGGTGTGTTGATCCATGAGTTAGGAGGATTTTAAGTGCTAAAATGGTGTTAGAACATGTGTGAATACATGGGGAAAGATTAAAAGAAGATTGGACAAAAGAACAAGTGTGGAAGGATGTTCAAAACTATAAAATTTAACAGTTTAATGTATGGTTCGGGACTTGGTCCTTGGATAAAGTCCCGGACCAGCACTAAAAACATGCCGAAAATCACCCCCAGTACTGGTCTAGGACCTAGGGTAAGTACAAAGTCCCGGACCATAGCTAAAAACTAGTTGAGAGTAACAACAGACATTGGTCCGGGACCTTAGGTCCGGACCATGTCCCTGACCAGGCAATTTTGCAAAGAAAATGTGCTTTTTAGGTGGTAAATGAAGGGGGCTTGTTGGGTAATGCTATTATAAGGTTGTTAAGAGTTGTTTGGTGGAATTTTATGGTCATTAGAGGGGTGAACAAGTATGAGGTATAATGAGAAGTGATTAACTTATATGATTAAGTTTAAATTACAATGACTTAGTGGTCCACCATTAGAAGAGTGATGATGATTAGAAAGATAACCATATAAGGACTTAAGAGATCAAGTTAAGTAAAATGGTTTTAAGTGTCTAAGGTTAAGTTTATAAGAACTTAGTGGTTGTTAGATGGAGATTGTTAGTGGCTAAGTAAGTTAGGTTGATTGAAAGTAATTAACAACCTAAATTGAATAAATGTTTTAGGACTTGAGTATTTGGACTCCGGAAGAGAGTAAGCAACCGAACAACCGATGGTGTACGGTATGGTTTTCTTGTGACTGGTTGCTAACGAGATGTCCCTCGGCTTGTGTGCTATTTGTTTATGTGTGCCAACTAAAGAAGATAAAGCATGCAACCGGTTTTATTGCACTTTTTGTGTGTGTGTTTCCTTTACACTAACACACGTGGCTTGAGATTAGTTACTAACTAAGTTTAGTACACATTGGAATGAGATGAGGAATTATATTTCTATAACAGTTGGTTAATACCCGTGAAGGTTTAACTAACGCTTGGTTTATAAGATTTTCACTAACTGGAACTTAAGGGGAGTGAGGAATCCGGGACTGACTCCGGTCATGCATGTTAAGGAAAGGGGGTCGGTATCTGAATCAGATCCGACTTCCGCTTGAGGACTTGTCTTCGGACTTGTTGCCTAGAGTCGAATGTCGACTCAACCACCTTGGATTACAGTTCAAGGTGGAAGGCAGATTAAGATGGTGCGGTAGGATCACCTAAATCCTAAGATTAAGATAAGTTGTTTATTCAACCAATGGAGTTATTATCTCATTGGCTAGGGTTGCTTTTGACCCGACAAAAATAAACATTGAGTTAAGACACAACCATTTCTAATTAAAGAACGGTTTGTATACTAAGGATGAGATAAGGATTAAGATTCAGGCAAGATAAGGATGGATTGAGATTAAGAGGAATCATAACTTGAGGAGTTAAATGATTAACTCACTTACTAAGGGAACGTTGTTCAGTCGTTCATTGGGTGTGAGCTATATTTGTTCATTTGTGGCTTGTTGTTTTATTGCACTTCTTATTATGATGTGTATCTAATCAACTCCATGATATCAACAATTAGTCGTCGTAGCCCCGTTAGCTTGGGGGCCATAAGAGAATCGTACCAGCAAAGGTGTTGACCCCCTCGGGGGCTGTTGTTTACATTTTGCAGGTAAGCGCCCTATGAAGACTCACCTTGAGAGTGGGGTTGGTTAAACTTAGGTCGGGTTTTATTTTGAGTACGGGTTGCGCCTGTTCACCCGTCTGCTAATATTAAGACTTGTGGAGGATATGTTGGTATTCGAGATACTTACAAACTCGGTTGGTATGTATATTTGGATTAGTGGTTGTAAATGCTTAAAGTTCGGTATATTCCGTTATTCAGACCGTGGCAAGGTCCTGGTGTTAGTTAAATTCCGCTGCGACGTTTGTATTTATGTTGTTAAGTTTGTGATAACCACGATTGGATTAAGACGGGGTGTTACACTCGGATTTTCTTGGATTAATTAACCGTCTTAATAGAAAAGAGGAAGTGAGAGCTGTAAGTTCGTGATCTAGCTACCCAGAATGCTCTGTACAGATCTGAGCTCAGCGACGATGAACAAGATAAACGAAACAGAGATATAGAAGAAAACTCAGCCACTAATATTTATTAATAGCTTGAAAAACTCCTCACCTGATCTGTTCAACACCTTGAACAATCACACTCCGATCTAACACTATAGACCAATTATTATCGACTTGATAAACATGAAAAGCTAATCACTCAAAACACTTCAGGGTCAACTCGCCGTATTGAAGGAACTATGTTTTTCAATACCTCCAAGCTCCCCATATACTTGACCTATACATGTTTATATACAGTAAATGAAAGTCCCTCTTAATGGTCTAAACAATTTCCCTAAAATATATATTTACCTAGTTATTTGTAGCAAGTAAATAGAGATTCGCTAGTACCATATCTCAACAACCTTGCATTTATCAAATACCAGATATACTTGTCTCATTCTATTACTGATTATGTGAAATCAGTGGGAGTGAATTTGCTGAGTGTAAGGCTGACACATTGTTTGGTTTGTCACACATCAAAAACCGTAAGTGTGTGTAGAGTAAATACATTTACAATTTCCCTTTTTTTGATGTGTGCAAACTTTGCATGGTTATACGAATATCATATTCCCCCTGAAGTGTAGAATTTCCCCTGAATTGAAGAAGGTTGTACTAGTGTGCATGAATTAATAAATTCAATAGTCAATATCAATATTCACCATGTTTCCCCCTTTTGTGCAATAAAAAAATGGTACTTAACTAGTCACTCACGAAGTGTAAAATGGATACAACTAACACGTAGTGACATTTTATACAATCGTAGTCGCGGGAAAACATTCCATATGTCAACAGATGTCAACCAAACAAAAGAACATAGTATCTAAAAAGAAATGCATAGCAACAGCAAAAGAGCAAAGAGTGGAAAAAGAACAGAGTGAAGTGTTTTAGGTGTGCCACAGACAGATACAACTAGAAAAGAGTTTTTAGGGGACAGGCTTAAGATGGCAATCGTCGCACCCCCACATGCTTCTCCATATTAGCTAGACGCTTTTCAACAGCTTGAACCATCTTCAAAAAGTCTTGGAGTTGAGTAGGAACAGATGCAAGGTTTTATGAGACGCCTGTAGCCACTTTGGGAGGTTGCTTTACTACCTACTGGTTGTCAAGCAGTCCAAGTACCTTCTTGGACAGAGTGGTCTTGGACAGTTCATGGTTGTGATCCACAACTTTAGCTGTCTCGTTGGAAAGATCCACAGAGTAATTCCCAAATAGTTTGGTCAACCAAGAAGCATAGGGCAATGAAGAAGTGCATTGGGTGATCGCATGATACATATGAAACTTGATAAAGTGCAGTAAGCTGATTAGATACTTCTGAATAAGACACCACATGAGGCAAACATCCAGAAAGGTAACAGTGCCTTGTCAATCGTTGCGGGGAGCTATTCCTTGATAGACAATCATATGCAACAATCGACCATTGACATCTAGCATACGTTGAGGAGTAGACCGAATTTTCTTGGTTTCAGGTTCAATACCAAAGAAACTAAATAATTCTTCATCTTTTTGCCCCTTGGCAAATGTATTTATGTATCGAGAAAAGGCCTTGACACCCTCGGTTGGGATTTAGAGAACAACAACAAGTACCTCAGGATTGATTTCAATCATAACATCCTTAAACTTTGATTTAGCCAGATAATCATCCTCGAAGCAAAGATTCCTATAGAATTCCTTAACAGCATCCAAGTAAATGTGTGTACCCAGTTTAAACACAAATGCCCAGCCTTACGCTGACAAGCAGCTAGCTACAGCAGACAACTTATTCTTGCGTAGCCAAGCACAATTAACCCTCTTCCCATCAACAATATGTACATTCTTAATTTCTGATTTGAAATTAGGATTGCAAGGAAATGTGTTACCAGTCCAATCTGAGTTTGAAGGAGTAGAGACTGAAGAGGCATTCTGCGCACTCATGTCGGTAGTAGTAATAGAAGAAGAGACCACGGGAAAGAGGCAGCGGTGTCATTTCGAGGTGGATGCATGTTAAGTCGAAGCGGCGGAGTGCTTACGTTGTTGCATAATGGATAGAGGAACATCATCATCATCATCGGTGACGGTAGCAGGGTGTGACTGAGTAGTAGAAGGCTTAGTGGGCCGAGGACAACAAGGCCGGAGAGATTGGCGTCGTCGAAGAGACGCAGAAGATGGGGTACTGTTACGGGTTTTAGGGTTCCAACATGGAGTTGGTGGTGGGGAGAGGAAATAGGGGTTACCGACAGAGAAATGGGTGGTGATGGGTCAGAGCTAAGGGATAAATCAACGAAAGGAACGTCACAGGGTGGAAATCATCAGAACATTTCTTAGGCGGAGAGGGAGGTGTAGGTGGTGTAGCAGGGAGATGCAATGACAGAAGTATAATGGAAAGTGGAATGTGGTGTTCTGGTTGGGGGAAGACAATGCTAGAGTCGACGAAGATGCGTGGTATCTCTGAAGAAACAAGAAAGCAAGGATTAGTAAGTGCAAGAAGCTGACAATATGCAAACTAAGGGTCATAGGGTACGATTTCCATGGTGGAAGTAAGAACTGGTTGAAAAGAGCAGAAGAGATAGGAAGAAGATGAAGAGTGTAGGATCGGGTGGCTAACTCAAACCAACCAAAGGTGTGAGTCTAAGAGTTGGTTTGACTCAATCGGCCTTCGTCAGTAAGAAACACTCTGTGATGTAGAGGCACTCAATCTAAATGATTAAACTAATGGCGCGGAAGACTTTTGTGGTAATTGAAGCGAAGCGATGAAAGGGGAGAAAGACTCTGTGAAACTCAGCAAGATACACAAATAAGTTATTTCATTTCCTGGTCAAATAAAACTTACAAATGTCCACTAAGTAGAAGGATCTACTTAGCGGTTTTCACTCACTCACCCAACACACTTTCTAATCAGATCAATGGTAAGCGTAGTGAAACTAGGATCTTCCTAGGCAGAGTCTATCTAAGAGTGCTAACTAATTTGGTACGTATTCTCTCTCTCTTTCTGGCTTACAAAGTGATTCTCTTTCTCTCTCTAAGCTCTGAAATAATCCTCAATAAAAGCACACGGGAAACTGACTATTACACAGCTTATTTATACTAACGGTAGGTCGAAGGAGTTAGTTCCGAAAATACCGGAACTAACTTAGTGGACAACTCCCAACGGCTTTGAGTGGTCTTCTTACTTGGGCCGCGATCTTCGGATGTTGAGGGAAACTTCATGACCGTTGTGGCGCTTAAGGTATTCCGAGTTGACTCCTTATTTCCGCAACAGCACAAGAGAGTCTATGAGTCTTCTTTGTTGCGTGGACTCTATTGAAGAGGCTTACTCTTTGTGTCTGTTAAGTGGTGATTGACTCTGTCGCGGTGAAAGATATCTCTGCAACACTCCGATGTCCCAACAGTTTCCCCCTTGTTGCTGATGATAGCAAACCTTCGTGAATCCCGATGGAGTCAATCCTGAAATAAAAAAAAAGGACTAGGGGAACCGACCCTGTCAAAGTTCCCCCTTAATAGCAGCAGTAGCAATGAGTTCAAAGACTCCATTTAGGTTCCCCCTTGATCGGAGAGACTCCAGGCAAGCAAACGATAAATAAGCAGTGTAATAGGCAGGATAATATAAAGCAGTAATCACTAGACCACGTGGTCCAGCAGCGCAAATCCAAAAGCAGTTTAAAACAGCAGCAGAATAACCCGTACACCAGACGGGATTCACCGCTTCCCCCTTTTGCTTTCATCAGAGGGAAGCCCACAGTATCACAAAGTCAGTCAAAGTATCACACAAAAAACCAGCAAAAAGTGTTTAGAACTTAAAAACAACCTAAGTCCTAACACTACACACACACGTCATTCTAAGGGTTTGGGGTTAAGGTGGATTGGATGTCAAGGAGTTGTTCTTGCAAGGCCACCACTGTCGTCTCTATCCCAGCAGTCGGTCCATCATCCGCGTTTGGCCCTGAATCAGCTCGGCTGCGTGCGTAAGGAGTCTCCACTTTCTCCAGGAGGGGTAGGAGTGAAGCTTGAGGGACTGCCTCGAGAAGTGGATGTGCCCGCCGTCGTAGGAGTAGATGGTGGGGGCAGCTTTGATTTGTCGATAGAAGTCAGCCGATTCAGATACCGCAGGTTGATGGTGTCTGCCTCGTCGATGGACTCTGGCGTCGAAGTCGCCAGGGTACCTGAAAGAATTTTAGAATTCGAGGCAGCCAGAACACGTACCCCAGGGAGTGTTTCGGGGTGTCGACCGACTGGGCTAATGATGGAGAATGATGTGGGCCAGATTGATAGAGTGACGATTGATTATGCAGTACATTATGGTGAGGTCCAAGCAGTTGACCATGAGATTACCTTCTTCCTTGGGACAATGTTTTTGATGACTAGAATGTGGAGGAGTTGATGTAAGATGGAGAGATCGCCACGGGGTATGGGGGAGCCAATCTTTTTCTTGGAGGAGAAAAAGCGATAGATTTTGTTTTGTGGGACCCCGGGGATCTCAGGTAGGATTCCTTTCTCATAAATGACAGCCAGTAGCAGGGACTCCAAGGATTTGGGACAATTTTTCAAGATTGAAGAAGATGGGGTGGAATTAACAAAGACTGTGCAGCACCATTTCTAATAACAAGATTTTGAAAGAAGTCGACAGACTCTAGGGATACCACTCCGGAATCTCACAGAAGAGGTGTTTCCACCCCTGAACCTCAGCATGGTCACTAACTCCCCTAAGTTTGAAGATAGCCCATGAAAATCAAGGAACTTACCCCTGACGATATTCCGTTCTGAGGCAGGGTCCCCGAGCATGTAGCGTTGGTGAATGGGTCGATCTTCGCACTCTCGGTGCGGCTTCGGAGGTTTTGATCTTTGGCGGAGGTGCACCAGTAGAGGCATCATGACTGGCCGTTGGCAGTTCTTGGACTGGAGACGATTCACCGGAACCAGAGGAAAGGGTGCGCCTTGACAGAAGAACGAAGGATTCTTTTGGCTGTGGGGCGAGTGGAGGTTTGGGCTTTTCTCTTGCGGGTTTTGGGTTGAGGTTGTTGTGGTGGTGTTGCGGATTTTGCGGGAGATGCGGGGGGTGGTGTAGGGGATTTGATGGTGGGTTCTTGCGGTTGATCGGTAGAGGGTTTTCGGCAGGAGGGATTTGGCTTGTGGTGTTGGGGATGGTGGCAGGGTTTGGATTGGGGTGACATCCTCAATATCCGTTTCAAGAATATCTGTTTTTGCAGCGGATGGCGGTGTTTGATGAGTGGATGGCGCGGGTTTGAGGTGGTGGTGTGGAGGAGTGTGTGGGAGACGAAGTAGCGGTGGTTTTAGTGGGAGAGTGAGTGGTGGTGGTGGTGAGTGGAGATGGATTAGGGTTTGCCATCGATTGGAGGTACGCCTGAAGGCGAATGGGATCGGCGAAAATGTCGGCTGGGATGTTGATTCCGTTGAAGTTGATGCCGGCCATTTGGAAATTGAAGGATGCTTGGGTGTAAAGGGAGTGGAAGTGAGAGAGATGGAGTGGACGGGTGATAGATATAAAGGCTGGAAGTGCAGAGATGGCGTGTGTCAGGCGATAAATGCGGCGACGTCAGGGTAGGGCGAGATTAAGGGCGAGATTTAGGCGGGTTGGGTTCGGATAGATGACGTGGAGGTAGCGCTAGAGTAATAGGCGTGCTAAGTAATAAAACACATTTCACTGATTCAAGTGCAAAAAACAGACTCTATGAGACATGAGGGAGTACCTGCTGAAGATTGCGGTAGGGGCAAGGAGATGCGACCGTCTAGGTAGACGGAGTCAATCCGATTGCTGATCGCAGTGCTTCGAATCTTGCTGTAGACAAGGGTTTAGTAAAAATATCTGCAAGTTGATCTTCTGTGGGCACAAAGTCAAGTTGGATAAGCTTTTTCTCGACACAGTCTTTCAAGAAGTGAAAGCGAATTTCGATGTGTTTGGTTCTTGAGTGTTGGACTGGGTTTTCTGATATTTTGATTGTGCTTTTGTTGTCACAAAAGATTGGGATTGTTCTTGGGTGACATGATAGTCTTGAAGTTGTTGTTTCATCCAAAGGAGTTGGGAGCAACAGGCTGCAGCAGAAACATACTCTGCCTCTGCTGTAGAGAGTGCTACAGAATTCTGTTTTTTGGAGGACCATGAAACAAGGCAAAGACCCAAGAACTGTGCATTACCTGAAGTACTCTTTCGATCTTGGAGAGAACCAGCCCAATCAGAGTCACTATATCCAGATAAAGTAAAAGTAGGAGATCGTGGATACCATAGATAGAGTGTACTTGTACCTTTAAGATAGCGGAAGATACGCTTGACTGCTTTGAGGTGAGACTGTTTTGGTGCTGCTTGGAAGCGAGCACAAAGGCAGACTGCGTGAAGAATGTCTGGGCGACTGGCAGTCAGGTACAAGAGGGACCCTATCATTCCTCTATATTCGGTGGCATTGACGCCGACTCCGTCATCATCGGGATGCAGTTTGGCAGATGTACAGCTTGGTGTGGACATACTCTTGGCATTTTTTAGGTTGTACTTATCAAGGAGTTCCTTGATGTACTTTGTTGATGGATCTTGATCCCTTCCCTTTCCTGTTGAATTTGTAATCCTAAGAAGAACTTGAGCTCACCTAACTCATTCATGGAAAACTCTTGCTTCATAAGGTTAGCAAAATGGTCACAGAGGGTGTTACTTGTAGAGCCATAAATGATATCATCAACATAGATCTGTACTAGAAGTAAGTCATGTGATGAGTGTAGAATGAAGAGTTTTATCTACGTTACCTCGAGAGAAACCATTTTGCAATAGATATGTAGACAGTCTTTCATACCAGGCACGTGGAGCCTGTTTCAGTCCGTAAAGGGCCTTACACAGTTTGTAGACGTAGTCGGGATGGACGGAGTCTGTGAACCCTGGTGGTTGCTCGACGTAGACTTCTCTATCAATGTAGCCGTGGAGGAAGGCTGTCTTAACATCCATTTGATATAATTGGAAACCTTTGAAAGCAGCAAACGCAATTAGCATGCGAATTGCTTCAAGACGAGCTACGGGAGCGAAGGTTTCATCATAATCAATCCCTTCTTCTTGATTGTAGCCTGAACGACCAATCGAGCTTTATTCCTGAAAACTTGTCCTGCATCATCAAGTTTATTACGAAAGACCCAACGTGTACCAATTGTTTGTTGATGCGTGGGGCGAGGAACTAACTCCCAGACAGCATGTCGCTGGAGAGAATTGAGTTCCTCCTGCATAGCAGTAACCCAATCACTATCAAGGAGTGCTTCTTTGACGTTTCTTGGTTCAGTGCTAGACAGAAAAGCACCAAAGGCACAGAGGTTTTGCATAGCTTGTAGGCGTGTTTGAACACCGGAGTTTGGGTCTGTAATGATGTTTTCAGGAGGGTGAGCTGATTTTTGCTGGAACTGTCGACGTGAAGCAGGAGGGGTGTGTCTCTGTCAGAGGAGTCAAAAGTCAAGTTTTGTGGTAAGGGTGTCTCCGGGTTATGGTCAGAGTCAGTAGATTCTGATGTATTGTTTTGTTTGCTGGAGAATCATGAGGAGTGATGGATTGGGACTCAGGGAGTCTTCCTATTGGTACAGTGATGAAGTGTGGATCGGTGAGAAAATCATCAGGGGCAAAGTCAAGTTGATCAGAAGATGAGCCAACATTGTGGGACTCATCGAACTTGACATGTGGACTTCTTCTAAACATTGAGTTCTCAGATTGATAACGCGATAAGCTTTGCTTTTAGAAGAATAGCCAAGAAAGATACCTTCATCACTTTTAGGAGAGAACTTACCCAAGTTGTCCTTACCATTATTGTGGATAAAGCACTTACATCCGAAACGCCTGAGATGTATAAGACTTGGTTTACGTTGACGGAGTAGTTCATAGGGTGTCTTGTGAAGGAATGGATGAATCAACGCACGGTTTAACACATAGCATGCTGTGTGTTAACAGCTTCTGCCCAGTAAGATGGAGTGAGTTGACTGTCAATGAGCATGGTGCGAGCCATTTCTACCAAAGTTCTATTCTTGCGTTCAACTACTCCGTTTTGTTCTGGAGTACGTGCGGATGATATTTGGTGATCAACTCCGTTGTCCTGCAAAACTCATCAAACGACTTGTTGCAAAATTCAGTACCCTGGTCCGTTCTCAGGGTTTTTAGAGTAAATGAAAATTTGTTGACAAGCATTTTATGGAGTTTGACGAACTCCGTAAAAGTTTCATCCTTAGTAGATAAAAAAATGACCCAGGTCCACCTGGAATAGTCATCGACTATGACCAGGATGTACCTCTTACCACTTCTGCTTTGTGTACGCATGGGACCAACAAGATCCATGTGTAGCAGTTCTAGCGGAGAGCTAGTAGAGAGAGTAGGCTTACTTTTGAAGGAGGACCGGGTGTGTTTACCTTTTACACATGCTTCACAGACGAGTCTGTGTCAAAGGTTGTGTCAGGTAAACCAATCACCAAGTCCTTGCTTTTGAGTTTGTTCAACAGCCTATGATTGGCGTGACCAAGTCTGGAGTGCCACAGCAGTGAGTTTTTGGAATGCACGTTGAGACAGACTTGATCGTCTGGATTAATGGAGTTTAAGCACATTTTGTAGAGATTTCCTTCTCTACGTCCCACAGCTTTTAATGAACCTGTACGCTCATCATAAACCTTACAATCCGAAGAGGAGAAAAGTACCAAATTGAATCTATCACAAATTTGAGAAATACTTAGTAAACTGTGTTGGAGTCCAGTGACCAGATGGACTCCATCAATTTTAAATTTTGAGGGGTTACCTACGGATCCAACTCCCACGATTTCACCCTGGTTGTTGTTTCCAAAAGTAACCTTACCTCCTAGGTAGGATGAAAGCGAATTGAATTGATTTGGATCTCCAGTCATGTGACGAGAGCATCCACTGTCCAAGTACCAGTTGTCTCCATTCGCCTTCACCTACAAAAGAACAGATCATTTGTTAGATTTTGGAACCCAGATGTACTTGGGTTCCCTTTTCGAGCCAGACTTTTCAATTTTTCTCGTGCTTCAAGTATCAATTTAACACGTTTGACATTAAAAGAGAGATCTCTATTCAATTTATCACATGCACTGTCTCGATGTCCAAGACTCCTGCAGTAGCCACAAATTATGGTTGGTGGAAGATTGACGTATTTCTGTTGTCCTTTCCACCAGGAGTCGAATTTTTCTTTTTCTTGATATCGTTTGGCTCTGTTGTCGGATTTGGACATATTCTTTGGAATGTCGAACTTACCTTTGTGCCACTTGGGCGTGGATTGAGTGGATCGAACTCCGGATTGTAGATTCACAATCTGGTGAGAGAGTTGTTCTACCTTAGAGCGAAGAGCATCTCGATCTTGGCTAATTTCTTTGATTTTGGAGTTGGCCCACTCAGGTAGTTCGGAGGAGGTGACTTGTTTGATAAACTTGACTGGCTTAAGGGAAAGAGCGTGCTCCTTTTCTTTCAGTCTTTGAGTGAGGTTTTTGATAGTGGTGTTCAGGGATATGTTTTTGGATTCAGAAGCATTAAGATCATTTTGAAGAGAACAACACTTGTCAGTAAAGATGGTGAGGTCTTGTTTGAGGGAGTCGATCAGGGTGAGAGACTCTTTCTGGTCACCCTGTCTAAATTGAGTTCGTTCTAAGGTATCATGAAGTTCCTTTTGAAGGGAATCAACATGACGCCTTGATTCTTGTAGATCTAACCTGAGAGAACAAGAGATGGTTTTGTGTTCCTCAGCTTCATCTCTTAGGGCATACATAAGACCTTTTGAGATTTCGAGTTCCTCAGATAGCTCGGTTATCTTGCTGGTAAGACTTGCTTTGAGGGAGTTGTTCTCGGAGACAATTTTAGCAATTAAAGTCATAAATCCCATAGGATAAATACGGTAAAGGTCTGTTTCAAGGTGAGAACGAGTTACCTCATTGTCTGGAATTATGGATTCCGTTGTGTCGTGTGCCATGAGGCATACCAGGCCGCTAGACTCTGTGTCTGGATTGTCGGAGTCTGAATCGCCCCTACCAACAGCTGCCATCAGCGATCTCCCTTGAGATTTTCCATACTGGCTCTTGAGTAAAGGGGATGCAGTTGAAACAAGTGACAGAATTGAAAACTTGTTTAGAGGTGTTCGAGAACGACCGACTCTGTCGATTAGGTTGGTTACGCATGAATTTTCGGAAGTTCTTGACTATGAAGACAAAGTCCTCCATAGTCTCAGCCTCACTTTCCTCAACAATAATGTCCACCAGCTCAGCCTTGGCTTGTCTGATTTGAGTATCAGCAACATAGGCTCCTTCTTGAGTTAACTGAGTCGAATTAACCTGCAAGGCTTGATCATTCAAAGTAGTTGTCTTACTAGAAGAGGGAGAAGAAGTATTACCACACTTCTTTCGAACATTCTTCTTGTATTTATCTATGGATTGTAGATAGGAACCTAGGTCTTGACAGCTCCATTTGGATAAGTCCTTGCATGCTTTGGTGGAGATTACTGTCTCTGCCCATTCTTCTCTGAGACTGTCCAGCAATTTATGCAAGACACTCTCTCTATCTGGTAAGATGCTAACTTCCTGCATAGTAGTAGTTAGTAGAAACGATCAAGTACTTCTTCCAGTGACTCACCGGGTTTTTGTAGAAAATTTTCATAGTCCATTCGGAGTTCTTGAGCTTTGCATTTCTTGAGTTCAGTGACTCCTTCGTGGGTAGCTTGAAGGAGTGTCCATATCTCATTTGCGGACTTACAGTGATTGACTCTCCTTTGTTCTGGGATGGACAGGCAAGTGTATATCGCACGACGTGATGCTTGTCGATTCAGCTCGTACCTTTTGCGATCTGCAGCAGTCCATGTTGATCGGTCTGGATTAACTGCAAGATCTCCTCCAGTGACTATCTCCCAAAGCTCAGAGTTGACGGACTCAATGTGTTGCTCGATCTCGTTTTTCCAATGGTCGTAGTTGGTGGAGGTGAGTCTGGGGTGCTCGAAGTGCATTTTGTTGTTTTGGTTGGCAAAGAGATCTGCCATTGCTTAGTTGATTGACCGTTAGCCTAAGCGAGGCTCTGATACCACGTGTAGGATCGGGTGGCTAACTCAAACCAACCAAAGGTGTGAGTCTAAGAGTTGGTTTGACTCAATCGGCCTTCGTATAAGAAACACTCTGTGATGTAGAGGCACTCAATCTAAATGATTAAACTAATGGCGCGGAAGACTTTTGTGGTAATTGAAGCGAAGCGATGAAAGGGGAGAAAGACTCTGTGAAACTCAGCAAGATACACAAATAAGTTATTTCATTTCCTGGTCAAATAAAACAACTTACAAATGTCCACTAAGTAGAAGGGATCTACTTAGCGGTTTTTCACTCACTCACCCAACACACTTTCTAATCAGATCAATGGTAAGCGTAGTGAAACTAGGATCTTCCTAGGCAGAGTCTATCTAAGAGCGCTAACTAATTTGGTACGTATTCTCTCTCTCTTTCTGGCTTACAAAGCGATTCTCTTTCTCTCTCTAAGCTCTGAAATAATCCTCAATAAAAGCACACGGGAAACTGACTATTACACAGCTTATTTATACTAACGGTTGGTCGAAGGAGTTAGTTCCGAAAATACCGGAACTAACTTAGTGGACAACTCCCAACGGCTTTGAGTGGTCTTCTTACTTGGGCCGCGATCTTCGGATGTTGAGGGAGAACTTCATGACCATTGTGGCGCTTAAGGTATTCCGAGTTGACTCCTTATTTTCCGCAACAGCACAAGAGAGTCTATGGAGTCTCCTTTGTTGCGTGGACTCTATTGAAGAGGCTTACTCTTTGTGTCTGTTAAGTGGTGATTGACTCTGTCGCGGTGAAAGACTATCTCTGCAACACTCCGATGTCCCAACAAAGAGGAAGAGAGCGGACGAAAAAAAGCTGGGGTTTGGACTGACGCACAGAGAGGAAAAAAAGGGATGACTGCAAAACATATAGGAGTGGACAAGGAAAGTGGATGACGGTTGAGTGAGATGTGTTTTTGTTTTGTGGGTTTTTTTGTTTGAAATTTAACACGAACGATAAAAGCAATGGAATACAAAGCATACATGGCAAAGAAGGGGACTATATGTAAGTGAGTACATAGATAATCAGTTGAACGTGGTAAACAAATAGAAAATATTCCAATTATAAGATTGATTCAGATCAGCCAGTATGTGTATCATAACATCCATGGGAAACCTCACTTTGAATTGAAATAACTGTAAATGACACAGTCCACTCATTCCTAAGTACCAAGTTTGATAAACACGAAAGAAAGTAACATGGTAAATAAAAGAAATGGACCTCAATCGACATTAACCATGCCCAGTGCTAGACTCAGGTGGGTAAATATCTCCAAAGGGAAAGGTTTAGTAAAAATATCAACCAATTGTTGATAAGATGAGTAATGCAGCAGCTCAACTGTGCCTTTCTCTACTTGATTACGATGAATATGGTGACGGATCTCAATAGGCTTCATGCGTGAATGTTGCACAGGATTCTTGGAAAGGGGAATTGTAGACTGACTATCACAGTAAATGGAAACTGGTGATTAGGGGCATGCCGTAGTCTGCTAATTGAAATTGTAGCCAAAGACTTGAGCACAGCAAGCAACAGCTGCAATATATTCCGCTTCAGTGATGGACAGGGCGACAGGAGATTGTTTCTTAGAGAACCAAGACACCAGGCTTTTACCGAGAAGTTAGGCGCATCCAGACGTGCTCTTACTATCAGTGAGAGAGCCTCCAAAGTCAGCATCAGTAAAGGCTCATAGAGTGAAATATGACCCTACATGATAAACCAGACCAAGGTTAGTAGTACCTTTTAAATAACAAAAAATTCATTTTACCACTTAGAGATGTGGAACACGAGGGTGAGCTTGAAAATGAGCACAGTAGCAAACACTATATAATAAGTCCGGTCGACTAGCAGTGAGGTACATCAAGGAACTAATCATGGCACGATACACAGTACGGTCAGTGGTCTCGGCATGAGTCTCAGAGCCAAGTTTGATAACACTAGACAATGGTGTGGTTAGGGACTTAGCAGAGTCGAACCCAAACTTGGTGATCAATTCCGCAGCGTATTTCCCTTGCCAAACATAAGTATGAGATTTGGTCTATCGAATCTGCAAACCTAAGAAAAACGTGATTTCTCCCATGCTACTCATGGAAAACTCATTTGTCATCACAGTTTCAAAGGACTTAGATAATGTCAGGCAAGAGGATCCAAACACAATGTCGTCTACGTAGATTTGAACCAACAAAATATATGAGTCGTGTAAATTTAGAAATAGAGTACTGTCCACCTGACCATGAGTAAAGCCCTACTGAAGTAAATAGGAAGTGAGACGGACGTACCAGACCATAGGAGCTTGTTTTAGTCCATAGACAATTTTCTTGAGAAAGTAGACATCATCAGGTTTGGACTAGTCAATAAAGCCTGGTGGTTGAGCAATGTACACTTCCTTATCAATGTAACCATTTAGAAATACACATTTGACATCCATCTGGTACAAGGGAAATGCCTTGTGAGTAGCAAAGGCAACTAGCATTCGAATAGCTTCTAGATGGGCAACAGGGGCATATGTTTTGTCATAGTTAATGTCTTCTCGTTGATTATACCCTTGAACCACCAACCTAGCTTTATTACATGCAACATGACCATCAGCATCAAGTTTGTTACGATAAACCCATCTTGTTCCAATAACTTCTTTATGACTAGGTCGAGGAACCAGAGTCCACACATCATTTCTGACAAATTCATTGAGTTTTTCCTGCATAGCTTGAATCCAGTCAGAGTCAGTAAGAGCTTCTTTTACATTCGAGGTTTGACAGTGGAAAGAAACCCCTCATGAGCATAGTAATTTCAAAGTGAGTTCCAAGTAACTCTTCTTGAGTTCAGATCTGAAAGAAGATTATCTAATGTAACTCTAGGAGCACGTCGTGAAGGTATGACTGGTGTAAAGTTATCATTATCAGATGGCAAACTTGGATTATCATTAGTATCGGTTGTTGGAACTGAATCATTGGAGGTTTCAACCTGCATAGGAGTACTACTAGGGGTATCTGTTGGAAGTTGTGACGTGGATGGTGGAGTGATGGTTGATCTGGTCTGTGATGTATGAGGAGAGATTTGGGATGAAGGTAACGTGGTGTCTGAGTCATCTGAATCTTCAATACTTAACTCATAACCAATATTTTATGGATTACGGAACCCAAGTTAGTTCATCAAAGCGAACATAGATGGATTCTTCCACAATGAGGGTTCATTTATTCAACACATGATATGCCTTACTAGTAGTGCAGTAACCCAAAAATACTCCTTCATCTCCTCTTGTATCAAACTTGCCATCGTTATGTTTGCCATTGTGGAGGATAAAACATCAACAGCCAAAGACTTTGAAATGTCTAATAGACGGTGGTCTGTCTTTCACCAGCTAATATGGAGTTTGATTCAGTATAGGTCTGATAAGGGCTCAATTTAGGATATAACATGCCGTATTAATGGATCCTCCCCAGAAGCTTGGTGCCAAACCGCTGGCCTTCAGCATAGTGTGTGCCATCTCTACCAAGGTTTGATTTTTCCTTTCAACCACTCCATTTTGCTGTGGCATTCTAAGAGTAGAAAAGGTGTGAGTAATGCCTTGATTAGTACAAAACTGTCTAAAGTGTTGATTAACAAATTCTATACCATTATCAGATCGAATGGAGCGCAGAAGCAATCCCAGTTGACGCTGAATTTGGACACACAAACCTTTAAACAAATCAAATGTATCAGACTTACTGTGAAGCAAGTATATCCAGGTAAAGCGAGAATATCATTCACGATAACGAAGATGTATTGCTTCCCAGCATGAGTCATTGTACGCATAGGACCCACCAAATCTATATGTACAAGTTCCAAAAAAGTTCATATGGATACGACGGCCTTTGGAATATGAGTTGAATATGTTTGTTTATTCAAGAGGCATGCACTACAAGGGCTGTCTTTGTGTCATATGGTTGAAGGAAGGCCATCAACTAGGTGTTGAGATCGAAGCTTATTAATCAATCTCGTATGAGCATGACCTAAATGTTGATGCCACAGATTAGCACTGACAGTGGAGACTGTTAGACATGTTGCATCGAGATCTTGTGCATCTACATCCACCAAATACAGATTTCCCTTTCTATATCCTTTTAGAAGTAGAACACCAGTAGCTATATCTGAGACCATAAAACCATGAGAGTCCAAGGTGATGGAAGATGGTCCTTTGTCACAAACTTGTGAAACACTTAGTAAATTGTGCTCTAGACCATCAACTAAGCACACATCTTTAACTCCGGTTTTATTTCCAGCAGTGCCCACAACAATTATCCGTCCCTTTTTATTATTTCCAAATGTAACAAATCCCCTATGTAGTCCCTCCATTTCATGAAATAAAGCATGATCTCCAGCCATATGGCGTGAACAACCATTGTCCATGAGCCATAGATTAGTTTCGTCAGTGTAATCCTGAGACACACAAAATACAAAACAAAAGGTATGTCAAAAATGTTTGGGGACCCATTGTCGTTTGGGTCGACGTGAATACATAGTTGCATATTTGACAGTGTGAGATCTAGCAGTTTTAGCATTCTTTCACTGTAGCTTATGACAAAAATTAATATGATGACCAAGATTATGACAATAACTACACTCTATTTGTGTGGTATATGAAGAGGGAATTTTTCTTGGTGTAGATCTAATCTGCATATATTGTTTCCTGGGCTTGAGGTTTGTCTCAACTCCAAGAAATCCTAATCCACTTCGATTTTGATTTGGTTTTCTCACAATTTCATTGAGCCTGACCTTCCCAGTGTACCACGATGGATTTTCTAAGTTGATAATATTTAATCTTTTGTCTAAAGTATCACACTATTTTTATAGATCCGCGTTGTCTTTGCAAATCCATTCATTATCCACCTTGAGCTGCTGAATTTCCTTTTCAGCCCATTCTGGAATGGAGCTCAATTTACTCTTGATTAACGAAGTGAAAGTAGATTGAAGAAATTTGGAAGAATTCTCAACTAATTTTTCAGCAAGTTCCTTGTTTTTCTCCTTTAACTCAATTATTTATGATTCAAGTTGTCTTTGTTGACCATCAGCCTTATCTACTTCGTCAAGTTTTTCTTTTAGGGAATCAATCTCCAAAAGGGCTACTTTTAAAGCATTAAATTTTGATCTTTGGTCGACTCTTTATAAAAGTTATCTAGGTTTATAACACTTACCTGATCTCCTATGAGAGAGTGATGCTCCTTATCTTCTACCATCAAGCACATGGATTTATCGTACATCATCTTGTCAGTATGAGACCGATGAATCGCCATCTTGCAGTAATGAGCCTCCACTTTCTCAGTTGATTCAGGCTCTTCTTCTTCTTCTCCCCATACAGCTGCAGCCATGCGAGTATCTCGGCTTCTATATTGGGGTGGCTTGGATGACAAAGGACAATCCTTTATCATATGCCCTAACTTATGACAACGAAAGCATTCAATTTTGCTAATATCAGGTTCTCGGTGGTTACTACTAGCTCCTTGATATCCGTCTCTCTTTCTGTTCATGATTCTCTTCAACCCTTGTGCCAATAGGTTCATTTCTATATCAAAGTCATCACCTGATTCCCAATCATGAGGCTCAGACACCTTCTTCGCCTTCAGAGCAAGATCTTTTATTTCTACTGAAATTCCTTCAAGAGTCTGCTCCTTCATTTTGCTATCATGCACAATTAAATTGGAGCATGATTCTTCGAAGGACACAGAGGAAACTTTATCTATTTTCTCCTGCATGGATGTATAATTCAGCCAATCCTTGGTGAGAGCCTCCATAAATCTCTCATTCGTCTGTTCATTTGTAAGAGATTCTTCGACAGTCTCAATCTCTATTTAGATATGAACGAACCTTTCAATGGCAGAGGCGAGAGTTTCCCCCTCTAACATCTTGAAGTTATTAAACTCCCTTTTGAATTGGTTTTCCTTCGCCTTTCGAATAGATTATGTCCCTTGATAAGCGACTTTGAGAAAGTCCCACACTCCTTTCACGGTCTAGATTCCTAGAACTCTTCCTTGATCTTCATCAGAGAGAGAAGACACTAGGATCCGTAAATCTTGCTTATTTTTACTGAGCAACTTTTCATCGTCCTCGGTCCATTGTTCCTCAGGCTTATCTTTAAGTCGTCCTTCTATCGTAAAAATCGGCTTATAATCTCCCTTAGTGACTACCTTCCAAACTTTATAATCCACGGACATTAACTGTGCTTCCATCTTCTCGCACCATTTTGAGTAGTTCAACTTTGTCAACTTAGGAGCTTTAACATTGTACGAACTCATCTTCACGATCTACCTTGAAGTGTTAGCCTCGTAAGAAGGTATACCTACTTTGATACCACTTGTAAGTTCGTGATATAGCCACTCAGAACGCTCAGTACAGATCTTAGCTCAACAATGATGAATAAGATAAACAAAACAGAGATATAGAAGAAAACTTAGCCACTAATCTTTATTAGTAGCTTGAAAAACTCCTCACCTGATCTGTTCAACACCTTGAACAATCACACTCCGATCTAACACTATAGACCAATTATTATCGACTTGATAAACATGTAACCTAATCGCTCAAAACACTTAAGGGTCAACTCGTTGTATTGAAGGAACTCTGTTTTTTCAATACCTCCAAGCTCCCTGTATACTTGACCTATACATGTTTATATACAGTAATTGAAAGTCCCTCTTATCCGTCTAAATGATTTCCCTAAAATATATATTTACACAATTATGTGTAGCAAGTAAATGGAGATTCTCTAGTACCGTATCTCAACAACCTTGCATTTATCAAATACCAGATATACTTGTCTCATTATGTTACTGATTCTGCAAAATCAGTGGGAGTGAATTTGCTGAGTGTAAGGCTGACGCATTGTTTGGTTTGTCACACATCAAAAACTGTAAGTGTGTGTAGAGTAAATATATTTACAAGAGCTGATGTTGACTTTGTAGTTCAGGATGTTCTTTCATCTATGGACATCTTGATCATGTCTCTTGGTCACATGTTAATAGGGATAGTAATGTTGATGCCCATTTACTAGCAAATTTAGGAAGACCCGGAGTATATAAGGGTAATTGGTTTTTTTTTTTGTAATTCGAAACCTAAAGAGCTCAATACTTGGTTTTGCTGAGATTCTACATAGTGAAATCAAGTCTACCATAGGAAGAAGTACCAAGTCAAGGAAGATCAGAAGGAAGAGGTGTTAAGGGGGATGAGGAATAGACATAAGAGTGGTGAAAGACATTCCCATCAATTGCAGTGTTTTTATCAGTGGTACTCTTTTGGAGGGTGTTGTGTGCGGTAGCAAGGATTAGAATGGTAGGGTGACATAGTAATCTTAGTTTGTATCTGGGTACTTTAGTCAAGATTTGTTGATGTCTTGTAGGAATCTCTAGTTTCAACGTTATGATGTAATTTCTAGTGGTGAGTACTCTTTTTGCTCCCTCGGTTTTTTCCCAATAGGTTTTGCCTAGAGAGGTTTTAATGAGACCCAATATATACCACTCTTTATTAGTATATAAGGGTAATTGGTATAATTACATTCCACATTGTATCCTTCAATGCAATCATATATCCTTTTTTACAGGAAAAAAAATACATATCCAATACACCATATGAAAAAGACGACAACTTTTTTTTTTTTGAGTGTTGAAAACAATCCACGATAATTAAATGGCTTAAGCATAATACATCGAACAAGTAAAATGCAATCACTTCCAGATTTTTTTTTAAAAAAAAAAGAAAACATCTTTTAGATTTTATTAATTTGTGTATTTAATCTTTGGTGTAGTACAATACATCGTTGAACAAAGTAATCAAGGACCCACGTACGTACTGTAAAAAATGATCGACAATTAAGACCTTGTGGAATTAATCCAACCTGCTGCACATGCTACGTAATATTTTGTGAAGTATCATCAGAACATGGATTGTAAGATGAGTTTGAAGTAGTATAGCATTGCTACTGACAAGATTATTTGGAGGGGGAGACAAAGTAAGGTGGTCTATGGTAGCTAGCAGCAACCTTCCTCTGATGTGCTATATACTTATGATTTCATTTCATTGAGTAGAAAGTAGAAAACATCATCAAATCGTCATCACTCATGTGTGTCATCAGCTAGACAAACAAAAACAGAATTGATGATGTCAAATCCTTTTTCGTGGGAGGGAAAGATATGCTCTGTGATTCAAAACCTCATGTATATATATGTAATCTCTTTTCTCACCAACTACACCAATGTGTAATTACTCAAGGCAGGCAGAAGATAAAGTAGTACAAAAGAAGAAAAAATGAGGTCAATTTAAATAATAAAAATCATAGAATGAAAATCGATCTGTTGTAAAATTTCCATGTTTGGTACTGATATAAGGTATATCTCTTGCTACGAAAAAGATCCCTTTCTCTATTTAATTTCTTTATGACTTAACAATCCATTCTGTCCACTCCACAGTTGTATACTAGTATCATCCTGTGACTTGTGTGAGCAGATCAGTGAGACTGGAAACGATAGACAGAGAAGCAGCAGAAAGAATTTCGTCATGGAAATCAACACTCAGATATATGTAGTAATTATCTGGAATTCGAATCATGTCGTGCCCATTAATTAGTTTCTTTCACAGACATAAATGCATCAACATACACAGTGATGAGTACTGATGCCTTCTTCCTTAACATTTGCTGCTATCATTTTCTCACAAAAATATGGAGATGCTAGGCTTACTTAACATGAAAAACCCATTTTAATATCACTCATTTTCCAAACCAAACCAATACCAATACCAATCTCAATCTATGCTTGTTTTTCTTTTCCCCATCCTACAAATTCGATCTGAAGGAAAAAAAAAATTCATGATCATGCAAATAAGAGACCCCTCCCCCTCCACAGAAGGTACACGCGTACGGAAGGAAGAAAAAGACAAAAACACAATCCCACTTTAAGACACTAGCTACTAGCATATCTATGCATCCTCTTGTTAATATATAGGAAAAAAACATAGGAGTATTCGAAAAAGAAAAGAACTATATATGTAAGACTCGGATGAAATCAGTGCAGCCACAAGAACTGATGAAACTAATAAACATCAAGTAGATGTATTAGGTGTATTAGTCCTCTGTCGTTTAGCATTACCAGAAACGGACTCATCCACACCACCACCACCACATGCTTTCTCCAACACAGACTTAAGCGCAAGTTGTATTGAGTTCAAAGTAGACTGCTGCTGCTGCTGTATCTGCTCATCATCACAGTTATTACTACTACTACTACAACTACTACTATTTATCATCATCATCATCTTGTTGTTGTTACTAACCTGCTCATTGTCGCCATTTTCAGCTGTAACAAACAACACATTCTTAACACGTCCACCAAGTGTAGTTATCTCAGCTTTAAGTGTCTTGAGATGAAGAGATTTTAAAGCTTTGATAATATCAGGTAATAGATCTGAACGATCATCACAACATAATGATGCTTTGATTATCATCCCACCACCACAACCACCGTCTTGTATGTTTGTTGATATCAATTCAGTGTCGACTGTGAGTTGATCTGATTCAGTTGGGATTGTGATTGTTTCTGATATTGTTGATGTTTGTCGTTTTAATTCCTTCACGTGTTGAATCACTTCAGCTAGTAGTGATGCTTTGTCCGTCTAGATGAAGAGCGTACGTAGGTAGGTACATGAAAAATTAATAAAAAGAATTATTAGTCAACATGCATGGGATTATTCCCTAAATTAATAAATGTTTAGACTTTGGATAAAGAGACATATATATACTATATTGAATGAAAGAGTGATTTTATTCCAAGTACGAAGGTGATATTGAGATAGAATAACGGGAATGAAAATCAGAACAAAAGGATTTTCTTGGAGTTATTCAAAGAAACGATTTTTATATTTAAGCATGAGACGCGCATTGTACACCTTGACAAAGAATCAAGATTCCTTTTTTATGAACTTTTTGCCCCAGCAGTGCTCATTAGTCAAAAATACTTTAAATTTCTTTTTAAGAAGATATCATCAATTCTTGAGATATATCACGTACGTAAATGGTGAGTTGAAAGAATAGATTAGTGGTAGTAGTATAGCAAAAAATTAACAAGTGAAGTGACCTCCTCTTAATGTATAATGGAGAAAGAAAAAAGAACCAAATCTAAACCACCCACTTAAGAAGATTCCAACTGCAAAAAGAAATTCCTAGCCGCCATCATCATTATCATTTTATGATTTAAACTCCCACCCCCATAAGAGAAATTAAAACCATATTCAGAAACCATTAATTTCTACAACGACAGATGCGAAGGAATATTTAGAAACCATTAATTTCTAGTTCTAGCTACTACGTACTACTCGAATGATTTAATTAAACAAAGAAATTTCAACTCCTCGCGTCTGAGAATATAGAATATATAAAAAAATCAATTAACAAATACGCGTGCACTTCATCTCATAAAGTTATCGTCTTCTTTCTTCTTCTTCCCTTTCTTAAAACAACGATAATTAATAAGAACACAACATTAATTCCAACAAAAAAAAAAGAGATAAGTACCTTAGTAGTATTAGGCAATAAACTTCGAAGTTTGGCAAGATGATTATTAATTCTCTCTCTTCTTCTTCTTTCAGCTTCACTATGACTTCTTGAAGCAGCTAAAGCTTTAGCATCCATTATCTCTTGTGCTGTTAACTTATTAAGTTCAGCTTGTACTTGTAAACCGAATGGTGTTGTTGTCATCATCTGTCCACAATGAATCATCTGATGATGATGATGAAGTTGACCACCACCAACACCAACACCAACACCAACACCACCACCGTGTAGAGCAGTAGCAGCATCAGATAGAATCCGGATTGGGTCAGATGAAGATGAACCGTGATGGTAAACACCATCACCGCCTGTAAAGTGATGGAACGTGGCAGCTGGTGAAGTTGAAGATGAGGATGGATTATTATTATTATTATTAGAACGAATGGAGAATAAATTATTAGTATCATGATGAGGAGTAGTAGTAGTAGTGGGATAAGATGATGTGTGTGGTGGTGAGAATAGAAAGGAAGAAGAAGGGTGGTCAATAGTGGTCATTTGATGATGATCAAACGACGAGATTTGAGGAATCGACCATGGAGATGATGATGAGGAAGATGATATCATCATCATGTCATGGGATGAGTAAGCAGTAGCAGGAGTAGTAGCTCTTTTGTTGAAGTAGTGGTGGAACAAAGTAAGATGATGGATCAAATGATGGTTCTTGTTGGTACTGGTATCACAGCTGGTAGATTGTTGTTGTTGTAGTAGTAGTTGTGTGTGAGTGTAATAACTGATGAAGATTCTCGTCTTGTTCGTTGTGTGTTGTTGAAGGTATCAAGTCACTAATCATTCCCAAATTTGATCGCTTGTGTTTTACGGTATAATAGTAAGTAATAGCGAAGGAAGATGATGAGAAGGCATGATTTGAATAGTATTGCTGTTTTGTGAGCGCTGTGTTAATGGGAGAAAAGGCAGAGACTAGGGCAAAGTGGTGGGAAATGAGATATGAGAAAAGAGGAGAGTGCATGATGGGTTGTTAAATAAGGGGAAGGAGGAATTTTAATGTGGAAGGAGACAGAAAAGAAAAGGAGGTCAATCTTGCTGTTATAAGAGGAATGTCATCATAAACAAGTCTAAAAGAAAAGAAGTAGAGTAGTAAAAATTACTACTACTTTATCTAATCGAATGAATGCTAGTAGTACTCTCTGTATTTCGTTTTTTGTGTGTGTGTACTATAGTGTTGCTCGACTAGAAAAAAAGTTAATTAATGGACCTTTGGTTCTCTATCTCTGTTCGTGTGTGTGTGGTGGGAAACTCTGG
>CM041781.1:55307148-55340706 GCA_023374045.1 Limonium bicolor
TTCAGGTGTCAGGTATCCTTTTAATAAGATCATACCTGGCGGATAACCTGACACTGATCGTTGGTGAAGTGGTGAGTGGTGATGTCGGTGTCTTCATGAAGTGGTTTGAAGGTATTGGGTAACAGATACCGAATTTCCCTAAGGTGATAAATTTCATCTATCGTGAGTTCTAGTCTCACTAGTTCATTTCATGCTCAAATACATACTCCAATTCTACTTACTCATGCTTAATTTCATACTGCGAGTACTCACGCATTCATGCATCCATTCATACAGGTATTTCACTACTTTAGACATGGCTCTTCAAGGATTAAAGGTTACGGTTAATACCTAGGCCGGACTTAGTACCGGTCCCGTCGCGATCAATGATGTGCAAGGCCGGCTGCCTCTACGGTGCGCCCTTCTGAGCACCTCGGGACCCCTGTCCCTGTGAGGTCTGCTGGGCTTGAGCATCGCCAGCTGCAACCTTCTTGCCTTCACGCTGTTTGTAGCCCTGATAGTTGCCCTTGGGCTTCAAGTTCTCTGGGTATGCATTAGCACGGTGCCCCGGCTTCTTGCAGTTGTAGCATCGGATCTACCTTCCGTGGAAATCAGTGTCGGGATGATCCTTGTTGCAGTTTCAACACACATAGCTTCGACCATCGTTTTGGCTCTTGCCATAGCCAGTACCAGAACCTGTAGCTTCCATGTTAGTAAGGTTCGGTATACTTACACTAATTCACATACACATTACTTCACAAATTTACTAGTTCGGTTTTGGGTTCTTACCTTTGTAGGGCTGAGACCTCAGTGGCTTTGCTACCACTGGTGCAGTGTAGGCGAGTTGTAACGGCTCAGCTGCCTTGCCCTTCTCAGAATGGGCACTGCCGTCTCCAGAGGTATTCTTCTGGTTTTGATGGGAGTACTTCCCTTTCTTCTTCTTCCATGGTTTGTTCTGGTTTTGATCGTCGGTTGTTACCCTTGCTGATCACCTTGCGCTTCAGCGCTTGCTCTTCATCTCTTAGCTGGTAGGGGATCTCAACTCGAGATGCAGCGTGGTAACACTCCTGAAGTATTCGGCATTAGGTTACACATTTACATATGGGGATACTATTTCGTATTGTTCATGGCATTTAAGGGTTCAACGTTGTTTACCTTAAGGGAGGTAAACCATGCGAATCCTATGCCATACCGGAGTCGATGGCTCAATCCGCCGTAGAAGCGGTCGACCAAAACTTGGCCGGTATACCCAAGGTCGAGTAGAAGTCTGAGAATAGAAGTAAAGGTACGATAATACTCATCTACCGTCATCTTCTCTATCATCTTTAGGGCATCGAGCTCAAGCCGTTTCTTGGTCTTGACATGCTCGGGATAGTATTTAAAGCGGAGGAGAGAGGTGAATGCTTCCCAACCGAATGCGAGATCGGCAACGTGCTCGGCCTTGACGAGCTTCCACCAATCCATAGCCGCGTCTTTGAGGTAGTACGTAGCTATCCTCACTCGAACTCTTGCGAGAGTCTCGAGAGTCTCAAAAGTCGTCTCCATCTCGGAGATATAGGCCTCGAGTTTGGCGGGGTCGCTCTCGCCTCTAAAGTAGAGAGGTCGAAGGTCGGCGACTGCCTTTACCCAATTGGTTTCACTGGGCTGAGGCGGGTCGAGCTGTTGCTGTTGTTGTTGGTTTTGCTGTACTTGTTGATGTGCTGCAGTCATTAATTGGGGCATCAGTTGTGCCACGGTGGCAGCGACGATCTCGGTGACCATCTGCGCACCAGGCTCATCAGCCTACTCTCCCCGGGGTCTGCCTCAACCACGTCCTCTTCCTGACATCTGAACAAGTGTGGATTACATTAGATACGGTGACCATGTGGTCTTGATTCAAACAATGGTATCGTCTTTGCAGATGTTAAGGGTATCTGTTATCAATAACGGTCATTCCTAGTTAGGTCTCTAACTCTCCGTTATAAAACAGTTTATAACCTAACTCGGTAATCACTACTCTCGGTATTCTAATCATCAGAGCGAGACTTCGCTCTGATACCACTTTTTGTAACATCCCAACCGCTAATCCTTCAATTATCCTCTAGTCTTCTCCATACTTACTCCTACACGCAGCGGATACATTCTTACTCCCGGCGGATGATACAACGCCGTCAACCATTCCAAGACTAACAAGGCTACTACTACTTCCAGTCATGGTCTGAAGATTAGAATATACTGATTGACGAAATACTTACAATACAATTTTAATGCTTACTTACAACTTGATTACCGAGCATCCAAATTATATGAATTACATTCCAAGTCTACAAGACTACTCCAAGACTTATGAGTTTGTACACCTACTCATTCATACTAAAATGCACAATTCATTTCTCAAAAGGGTGTACCACATGGTACACCGGCTACTCAAAAAGGCGTCAAGCCGTGTACAACTCGGTACACCATTCACATCTACTAACTACTCAAAAAGGGATTCATCCCGGTCCTTACTCGACCTTCAATTCTCACGGGTACCTGTAAGAATAAAAACAATGCCCCAAGGGCTCAGCTTACGCTGCATATGAAATCCGCATACCCCGCGTACTAGCGAGGGTACGCCAACTAATTGGTCGTATACATGCTGTTCATTTGCTCACACATACATACATGCTTTTATACACAATAATACAATACACTACAAAGCATATATACATACAATCCCATACATACCAGGAAGACATTACAAGTCAACCATTCACACTTACCGTTACGAAGATACGCTTCTCCAATACATACACGGTACTTGTTAGCTTCTTTACACACCCAGGTTAATCGGGTGCACATTACTCAAGGTCAATGACTTACACTAGCCAAGACCATTACTCATGCAATACTTTACTTACTGACTTACTCAAGTCAAGTCGGTATGACCTCCGGGCAGGGACTACTATATCCCACCACCGGGCTTTAGGGTGGCTCACCAGTCCAGGATGCTACCCATTTAAGGGGTTTGGTCAGTGGAAAGGATTAAGGCCAGGATTCGGATCCAACCTCTTGTGTTTCCTTATCCTCACGCGTGGCCGAAACTATATCGAACTTCTACTCATTCCATTTTACTCAATACTCAAGTTAGTAGTTAGGTGGTTAGGAATTAGTAGAAGTCATTACTCCCATACCAAGGATTAATACAATACACAAGTACTCCATAAGGTACACATACACTTCATTCTCATCCATTCATTTCATGAATTATACAAACTAAATGTGCAAGATAATACAACAAGAACAATGTAGCTCAAACACAATTACGTGCAATAAAAGTCCGATTCGTGCATTTATCTTATTTGAGTGATCACATAAGCACACAAATCAGAGTAACAAAGTTAGGATACAGGGCATGAAGAAATCATACCGTTCACCATCGTACTCGAACTACCGGTTTCCTTCGGAGTTCAACTATTTGATTCCTATACATACATGACGTTGTATGGTCAATGATCTATTATTGACCCAACTTATCCTTACTTTACTACTTTCATTACATACTTACTAGTTCTATACTTTCCATACTTGATTCAAAAATCATTCGTTACTCATTACTTCTTGCACTTACTTTCTTACTTATATGCTTACTTTCTTTCCATTTTTATTCTTTTAATGGTGTGTGACCAAGCCCCCATATACATATATATACCTATATATATACATATATGATTACCATTTTTTTTGTTTGGGGCCCGACTGACCCAAGTGTGACCCGACCGACCCATAACCCTCTGGGTCGGTCGAAGTCAGAAAGATTTCGACTCTAGAATTTATCTGGACCGACCCAACCTCCTGGGCCGGTCGATGTCAGAAACTTCGACTTCAAAATTCTTGCCCGACCGACCCATGACCGACTCACCCGTCTGGGTCGGTCGAAGTCAGAAAGTTACCCTCCAGTAGTTTTAGCCCCGACTGACCCATGACCGATCCAACCTTCTGGGTCGGTCGAGAGTAGAATTGTGTATTTGGCTTTGTTTCAGTTCTATTCTTTTACCCATTTCTTCCCCAATCTCCCTACATGTATTCTAACATGTTTTAGTACTATTTAAACCTCCCAAAATACCTTAGTTCATCCATTAACTCACTACTCAATTCATTTCCCATTCTTATATTGATTCATACAATTTCCTTATTTCCATTCGAGCACTTATACCAGTTTTAGTTCCTCCAATGCTACAGATTTTTACTCCATCTTCTACCCTCCAATACTCCCTCTACCAATGCCTCTCCTAGCATCCTAAATCCACTACTTTACATCCTAGCTCTTCCCATTACTTAGCTCCTTTTCAAATCTGTTTTCTAAGTGATTAACCACTCACTTAAGCTCTCCAAATACACCTAGTAACCACCTAGGTTGTTCCCTCTTCTTACACAACTAAGTCTTATAATTTCTAGACAAATTTTGACATAGTCTCCCCTATAATTTTCACTTTGCCCACATGTTATTTCAGCTCACATTCATTCCCAGCTTTTCCACATCCATTTAAGCACTACCCACACAATATAATTTCCTGCACTTACACATTCATTTCCCAATGTTCTCTCAAGCTTTTAAATATCTTTTACAAGTATCAAAACTGTTACATTCTCTACTTCCTTATACTACTACATAGTTACTACTCAAGGTCATATACATTACTCATTTTAAGTACTCAAAAATTGTTACAATAAAATGCATAAAACTAGCTCAAGGTAAGAGTAATTACCTTGTCTTGTTAGTTTTTATTCCCTTCTTTTCCTTCTTTTCCTTCCTTCTTTCTTTCTTGTTTTCAGTTTTTCTTGTTCAGTCACTAAGCAATGCTACAGCCCATTAATACACAAATACTAACTTAGAATTTCATCCTTAACTAGCCTTGGGTTTATATATGTTTAAGGTTTAAAAGAGTATTACCTTCAACCACTAAGTGGAGTACTTGGCTAGCAAGAGAGCAAGATTCCAGCACCAATGGAGAGGCCAAAATTGGCTGGAAAAACAAGGCACCAACAAGGGCTTACTTGAAATTTTCGTTTTACAAGTAAGGGCTGGAAAAAGATGGAGTTTCAAGATTATTTTTACCTCAAAACATCAAGGAGAAGGAGAAGCTTCCAATGGTGGACTCAAACCTTCCAATGGAGAATACCCATGGAGATGAAAGTGGGTATTTTCGATTTTTGAAAAGAGGAATGTGCTCTCCTTGACAAGGGGATTCCAATGATGTAGTTTTTATAATTTTTGGACAATGTTTGGGTCTTGAAAATGAAGAAGAAGATGGGGGTGCTGTGTGGCATAGCAAATCACCATTAGAGCTTGGGGATGAAGAAGAGAATTGAGAGAGGGGGGGGAATCGTGAGTGAGGGAGAGTGGTAGGAGAGAGAGTGTTTTTGTTTTGCTTTTTACTTTATTGTATTTGCCTTATGTGTATAAGAGAAGAGTTAAGAGAGTGAGAGAGGGGGGGGAAATAACCCAGCCGACCCACACTACTCACACACACATATTTTTACTTTTTATTTTCAAAAGTAGACACATTAGCTTTGCTTTATTACAGTTTACACCCCACAACTTCTCGTTTTTACAGTTTTTACTAAGCGGAACCCGTTTTCTAGAATTTTCTCTTTTAGTTGATTTTATTGGTTCTAAACCTTCATTAATGTTTATTAATGACTATTTGGTTGACCAAAATTATCACGAGTCTATTTGACCCGCTTAAAGTCGTGTTTTCCCGGTTTCCTTGAAAAACACGCTTTAAGGTTCGTTTGGGCTTTTAATCCGTTTTAAGGATCCGTTTTCTTCGGGATTTGCTCCCTCATGCTTATTTAGATGTAATTAAGCCTCTAAAATACTGATTAGCCTAATTAACCACTATTATTAATTTCGGGGTATTTCAACTAGAAATTCCTCCATAACACTCTCTTCTTCTTGAAGTTTCCCTCATAATTTAGTAATTGGATTTCTTAAGGTGTCACCTCCACCTCCTTCTCGATCAACATCAACGGCTCTCCCTCGGCATCTTTCACAGGGGAACAAGGGCTGCGCCAAGGCGACCCTCTCCCTCTATCCTTTTGCGCTAGTTATGGACATGTTATCCCGGCTGCTCGACCTGCTCCTTATCTCCCCTGACTTCCACTATCATCCATCATGCAAATCTCTTCATATCTCCCACCTATTCTTTGCCGATGATGCCCTCTTATTCTGTAGAGATGACCACAGCTCCAAAACAACCATGCTCAACAAAGTCTGTCTCTTCTCTGAAGCCTCAGGTCTTATGCTCTTAACCCTGCTAAATCTAACATATTCCTAGGAGGAGTTAAACCCACCCTTGCTGAATCACTTGTACATCTAATGAGGTTTAAACTGGGCTCATTTTCGTTCCGCTATCTCGGCATCCCAATCACTGCTAGGAAGCCTAGAGTCGTTGACTTTAACCCCCTCATTGACAGCTTTCGTAAAGCAATCACATCCTGGGGTAGCAAATCCCTCTCTTTTGTGGGCAGACTTTCCCTCATCCAAAGTACTCTCTATGGCATTACTGGGTTCTGGGTCTCCTGCATCATCATTCCTAAGAATGTCATCAAAAGAGTCATTATTTGCCTCCGGTTGTTCCTTTGGTCAGAGGAGGCTGACAATAATACTACCCCCCTGTGGCCTAGAACGTTCTCACAAATACCAAGAAAAATGGTGGTTTGGGTCTTCAAAAACATCCACAAATGGAATATGTGTTTCATGCTCAAGACATCTCAGCCTTTACTTACGACTTAGAGCGCCTTTGGATCCAATGGATCCACAAGCTCTTCTTGCCCACCCCTAGCAGTATCTGGATGACCAATGCTAAAGGCAATGATCCCTGGACTTGGAAAGCTATCCTTCATGCCAAGGAATGGTGGATAAAGCAATGTGGCTCATCCAATGATGTCATCTCTCTTTTCATCTCCTATCCTTCCCGCCCTATAGGGTTAGTTCATTCTATAAGGACATCTCCACCCCCTTCCTAGATCTTTCAATGGTACAATGTTTGATGGAAAAATTGGTCTATCCCTAAAGCCAAATTTATCTTGTGGGTTACTCTGAAAGGTAGACTTAAAACCTGTGATAAGCTCCAATCATGGGGTATATGCCTTGCTAACAGATGCTAGCTCTGTGAGCGTGCTCAAGAGACAAGCAACCATCTTTTTTTCCAGTGCGGGTACTCTTGCAGGGTCTAGTGGACTATTTACGACTGGCTGGGAATTCCTACCAACCAGAGAAGTCTTCGTAGCTGCACATCCTAGATCCTCTGCTACTGCAAGAGGCCTCGACCAATTGATCTGGTGAAAAGAGCGGTGGTAGCCAATGTGGTCTATCTTATTTGGATAGAAAGGTGCAAGCGACCTATGGCCAACCAAACCAGAGACCCCACTCTCGTCATTGTTGACATCAAAGTTGCCATTAAAGCCATCATTTGGACTAAGATAAAACGATCCAGCGCAGATTTCAACTGGCTAGATAGGGTGCTATGCTTCTAGGAGCATCTTGTTTTGATATCGGTTGTACATGCTATTTTGGTCAGCTTCACGCTACTTTTGTTCACTAGGTGGGATTGGTGTTGTACTAGCACTATGCTATTTTGGTCAGCTACACACTGCTGCTTTGTTCACCCCTAGGGAGGGCTTTGGATATCTACCATCCCCTAAGTGAGATGCCCGCAATTAGTTATCAAATATGTAAGGCTTCTATGTATCTAATGTTACTATCTCTCTTTACTTGATAAATATATACATCCATTTATTTCAAAAAAAAATCCCAAGTTAGGATATTGGGGATGTCGATCGTTCTCTACAAATGTATTTTGCACACTATGTGCACTAGTAAAAATCAGATTTTTTGTTACAAAGGTTCTAATAACGACTTAAATTTGTTACTGAAGATGTAACAGAAGTTACCCTCCCAACACAATTTCCACACCGTGATGTATAGTGGTTCGGCCAATAATCCGGCCTACGTCCACTTCTAGACAGAGCTATTATTCATTCTTTGGTTTACAACACTAGAGAGCTTTTGCGATGTGAGCTCCCTTTTCTAACTTGAGTCCCTTACAAATGAGCCCCTCTACCTCTATTTATAGACTTTCTATGGCCATGTTACCCTTAAGCCCCTATACATGTGATAGTATTACATAAATATAGCTATCAGTCCTTTTACGGGTCTCCGGACTGAAATACTGCTTCCGCATTGGACTAACTCTTCCGGACCGTCACTTTAACAATAATCCCTCTGGTAGCTACTCTATCGGTAGCGATCCTTTAGATAGCAGCTCTTTCGGTAGCGGGTCCTCCGGTAGTAGGGCTTCCATCGATAGGCCTTCCGACGATTGGCCTCCGGTAGACTCTCTTGGTAGATCCTTCCGCATTGGGGCCTTTCGGTAGGAGGCCTTCCGACAATTGGTCTCCGGTAGTAGTCCTTCCGCTAGCAGGCCTCCGGTAGACGCTTTGACCTTCCGCATGGTATATTTCATACCATTACATCAGTCCCACAAGTTCTACTTTTTAACACTAAAAAGTGGAACTTATAAAAAGAAGATGAAATTTACACTTTGTACTCTTTTCTTTTCTACTATATATTTCCTAGTCCCACAAGTTCTTTTTCTTTTGCCTAAAAAGGAAATGAACTTGAAAACTTTAGCCTATGTAAGAGCTTGTCTTCCGGAAACAAAGAAGTCCCACGTGTTCCGGGGGCGATGAAGTCCCACTTGTTCTCCTGAGAAAAGGTCCCCGCTCCTTGATCGTGCCATAATGAGAAATCCAAAGATCTGGAATTCCGAAGGGCCATAATAATCCCAGAAGGCCAAAATAATTCCAGAAGACCGTAATAATCTCAAGAAGTCCGAGATAATAATAATAATAATAATGGGATATTACTTCATAATCCGATTCCTGCTTGAATTACTTTATTCCTTGGACCTGCATACCTAAATTTAACATATTAAAAGATATTTGTCTTTTGGGCTACCCGGAGCGACCGGATTTCCCAAAAAGCTTTTGTTAGTTTAGAGTATATTAATCACGGGGATAAAAAACCCAAATATACAGCCTATAGGTTTTTTAGAGCAGCCTTTCTAAGTACATGGATAGCACAAGTCTGAAGTGAACAAAAAGAATTACTATAAATTCTATTGCTTCCCAAAAGTTGGAGATTCTTTATAATGAAGAATTTTAGACTGCTCTTTTTGTTTTTTTTTTTTTGCCAAGATCTCTTTTGGTAACCCCTTAGTTACCACTTTTGCTTTCACACTCTACCACTGTACATATGGTGAGATCGTCGATTTAACACTCTACCGACTTTGAGCCGGTGAGATCGTCGGATTAACACTCTACTGGCAGGACGCTGACAGTGAGATCGTCGGATGAATTACACTACCATCGTTGATGGTAGATCGTCGGATACAAAAAACTCTACCATGGCCAATGGTGAGATCGTCGGATACATTCTTTGTCTTTCTTTTTCTTTCTCTTTTTTTTTCAAGACTCGCTGGTCTTCATTTAAGTAAATCAGAAATTGTTTTAAAATATATCTTTTTTGAAAACTAGAGGGTGATCAATCCTCTAGAGAAAGTTTTGTAAACTTCCGGTGGAAAAATAATATCCATAATGAAATATCAAAAAAGTTTGGTACCTCTTTCTTACCGGTGAGATAATATACTACCGATGGAAATTTTGAAGTTGTTACCGGTGGAGACATAATACTTCTTCCGGTGTAGATGGCAAACTGCTACCAATAAAGAGAACAAGTTGCTACTGGTGTTGTTTCTACTAGAAATGCTCACGGCCCAAGACTGTTTGGGAAACTCTTAGCCCAAAGCTGTACCGGTGCTTGACAACTCAAAGTCCTACCGGTCGATGTTGCTACTGGCGATGAGGGCACGCCGCTATCGGTGGAGTTAGCAAGCTGCTACCGGCGGTTAGTGTGTGCTGCTTCAAGCTGTCCGGATCACCATACATTCCTTACGATCATCCCGATGGCGTTCCTCGATACAAGATATGACAATCCATTATTGGCAACAGGAAAAACGTACTTAAAAAGAAGTGGACAGCAGTAAGCAACAAGTTCAGACAATGGGCGAGGTTGGGTGCTTATTTGAAAAAAGAAAACTGCTGTAATAGGCATTCCTAACGTGACAGAAACATCCCATTAGCTCAGCAGTTTTAATGCTTAAAGATAAAACGTATTTGATTTATCATGTTCATTTGATCGTTTAACAGAAACAACAAAACAATTTACCTCACTGTTGCCTAGCTAAACCACCATTTCAACAGAGTACGTAATTAAAAAGAGAGCCATGTTCTGACAGAAGCAAAACAGACAAGAACCATACAAGATTAACTTCAGCATTTTATCAACAAATTGCCATAAGAACATAGCGTAACACTTGCAACACAGTGTTCCCAAATTAATCAGTTTTGAAAGTTTAACCGAGCTGCGACAATAGGAAATTGTATATTCTTGCAGTGAGCTTTTCCTGAAAGATACAGCAAAATCTAGAGCGAAACATTCGTGGAGTACCTTATTCAATGAGCAAATAACAGTGCAAAAGATAGTACACGGCTCATGAAAGAAAGGATATAATTAACCAAGATCAGATTATATAACGTGAGAGGAAACCGCAGTTAAATCAGTAAAAACATAAAAAGAGAGAAGTAGATTTGTAAAACTTGAATTTAAAAGGTGCTCACAAGGAGCTGTAACAGATTATGCGCTCATTGTAAGTTTCAGAAAACACATTGCAGCATTATAAGGAATAAAATACTTCTAACTAGGTCCTGGTCAATATTAGCCTATGAACTGTAATTAGAAGACAGCTAAACAGAATGCAAAAGCATTTGCTCTGAGGGAGCTGTTTAGATAAGTTCTACAATGTTTGAACGATTGGCTAAAATAGAGCATGAAGTAACAGTCAAAGCAAATGAGGAACTCGCATGGTTTTGAAACGACCATCCTTTACAGGGCACATCAAGACTGTCACCCAACTACTCCAGAATAGTTCATCCAGCGCATTTGATAATCAGTATGTATGGTTTTTCTATCTTGAAACTGAATATTGGAAGCATAATCTGCAGGAAAAAATGCTCAAGAAAAGGCTCATAATAACAACAAGGGATGAGCAACAGCAGTCAGATTCGTCGTAGTATTAGTGGCATTTTTCATAGCAGGAATGAGCAGGTGTTCGCAGGAGTATTTCGACTACTACCGGAAGAAATATTATTTGAAAGGTTAGGCCACTTCAATCTGGTATTATTAACACAGTTTAAAAGTTCTGTTTACTTCATGGCTTATAACAGCTCTCAAGTATTCAGGTATAGCGTTACAGACATTATACACAGCAATACACTCCATATTTTGTTGTTAAGCTAACAGAGGTAAGCAAATAGTTGGATGAACTTATAACATCAATCAATCAGTGGCTAAATTACTTCATAGTAACATAGTACAAATATTCTTACCACCCCTAAACAGAACTTTAGATACTCTGTTTGCAATGCAAACGGGTGCCAAACATTGTTGCGAACACAATGCCGATAATGTGACTAGATTAAAAGTTTTTAGCAGCAGTAGCATTCTGATGCTAAACGAACTATTGCAATAGACCACTCATCATGCTTCAGCCAGGAGCAATGAGGTGCCAACGTCATGTAAACAGAAAAATGACAGGAAATGCAAAAGCAGATGCAACCTTGTTCGTAAAATAGTTCTTTCAGCGTTCAATTAAATGATCAATCAGAGGACTACTGAAACACGCTTCATATCAGTAGCAGTGATGACCTTGTGTTGCATCAAATATCTTAGCTCCCAAACAGAAGTGAGCAAGGCTTGGAAGATTTAATCAAAAGTAGATTAATAATAGTTAGTGATTAAGGTTTTGAGAATTAAATACTAACAGGCCTATTTGACGCCAAATTGCCTGCTGAAACATATCCACCCGCAGTGGCATAGACTAACAAATTAGAAGTAAGGATGATCATAATTTTTCTTGAGGTCAATTTGCGAATTTGATTAGGTCCAGAGTCGTACCTTGCTTCTTGAGAAGAAAGAAAGTTGGAGATACGCATTTCTTTTGATTGAAAATGAGGTCGCTCACCAGGCTTCTCCTCGGTGACACCTTTCTTTTCTTCTGTGTACTGCATTTCATCTCTTGTTGACGAAGCCAAGAAGAGGGATTTCCGTTTTGAGAACGGTTTGGTCGCTGAAGATTGAGACTAGTTAGGAGTTTTCCGATTTGCCACTATTGAACCGCTGTCGATCTTCTCCTTTAGGTTTCTTACGGCATTTCCCGTAGCTTTTATCGTCTTGAATTGACGAGTATTACCACGAACCAGAAATCAGCCTCAGCCAAATCATGGACTAGCGTTGAGTTGCCTTTGCTTCTCCCTAATGCCTCTTCTCCGCTTTGCAGACCAAAATCTTTTCATGACTGCGGAGAATTTTCTTTTGTTGGGCGGATATCAAGATTTCTTCCGGAGAGGATATCAAAATTTCTATCGGAGAGCATATCCAAATTTCTATCGGAGAGCATATCCAAATTTCTACCGGAGAGCATATCCAAATTTCCATCGGAGAGGATGTCAAGATTTTCTACCGGAGAGGAATATCAAAATTTCTACCGGAGAGGAATATCAAAGCTTCTACCGGAGAGGATGTCAAGATTTCTATTAGAGAGCATATCCAAATTTTCTATCGGAGAGGATAATGTTGTTAGCTTGAGCGGTGGTTGTGCTGTGGAGAAGCAAAAAGTGCAGGGTTCGATTCCCACGCCTATCCTCTGCGTATTTGCTTTCATCCTGAACCGGAGACAGAGGTGAATTCTTAGACGGTGCTTAGCCTGGCAGAACATACTGCCACATCAAGCTTCCGGTAGAACATATTCCTTCAGTCGTAGCTCCTCTCTGTTTATTTGCGTTCCTTTCCTGATAAATATAGATTTTCCTTGAAACGTTTCCTTTTAGATCGGTCGATTACCTCCGAAGAGAGATACCTGTCACTTTATAAATTTATCCCTTGTTTTTCATCCTTCCCTGTCTATCGCACGTAACCTGGCTACCAGACGGGACTCCGCCCGGACGTGAATGAGTGTCGTCACCTATGCCCGACTGGTCTCTTTTCTTCGGATCCATAATTTCGTCATCCAGGCTGAATGCAGGTGTTACCCGAGTTTGCACGAAGATATCACCCAGTTCCAACTCTCCCTTTGTTTAATTTACTTAACTGATTATGAAACGAACATGCTTCTCCGGTAACCTTATGCTACTCCGGTAACATTTCTCTGGTAACCTTTGAAGGCCAAATTTCTTCACTGGTAATCATTCTTCATCTAATAATTCTTCCAGTAACATTCTTCCGGAAATTGAATTAATCTTCTTGATCCCTGATGGATGCGCCTCTACTGAGGATTCTTCTACCCGATTGAAAATGTTCTTGCGAGGATCTGAGGACAACGTTGCCTTTTAACTTGCCTCGAAATAAATATTGAAATCGGAGTTATCGTGAGTTTTGTCTGGAGTTCATTGTTTGGTCCGGCTGAATCTGGAATAAGACCCCGTAGATGATCATTCCTTTATCGTTGATCCTCTCTTGATTTGGAACGGTATCGAGAATGCTCTGAATTTAGGTTTCTCTTCTTGAAGCTCTGACGAGAATCTTGAAACTCAATTGTAAGCGGGAATATTTCCAGCATCGGACATCGCTCTTTTGTTGATTTGCTCGATCTTCCTCGATTCTTCAATTATGGATAGCGAAGAATGTAATTGATGTCGAATCGTGAATCGATTTTCTTGAATCGTGCATGCTCTCTTCCGATAAAACCATAGATCCCTTCATCGCCTCTGATCTGCGCCGCTAATCTGATGAGAGTAATGCTTCTCGTAAATCTCCACCCAAAAGC
Source organism: Limonium bicolor (assembly GCA_023374045.1). Taxonomy (NCBI): domain Eukaryota; kingdom Viridiplantae; phylum Streptophyta; class Magnoliopsida; order Caryophyllales; family Plumbaginaceae; genus Limonium; species Limonium bicolor. Next base: position 55,321,038 of record CM041781.1, read on the forward strand.
TGGATTGTATGCTTCGTGTTGAATTCTTGGTTGTATCGACTTCGCCCAATCCATTCGATATTTCTCGAATGCTCCGTCGATCGATTTGTATGTTACCGTCGAACCGGATACCAGATCTCACGGATCTTGTTTCTCCTTTTTTTTATATCAAATTCTTACTGAAATCCTGAACTTCTGGTAATGGAGTTTCTTCGCATGAAACTTCTAAGAATTCCTTCGGTGCCTTTTCTTGATCGACGCCCGGAGTAAGACCTTCAGCTTTGCAGTTGTTTTAGAATTTTCAACATCGGATCGCCTCTCATTGAGCCATTTGATCGAATTGTGAACTTCTGAACCTCGATAATCTGTGCCTGAATGATCTGTCCCCTCCCCTGACAGAGTCACAACGATTCTTGCCGTAGATCATACTTCACCACTTTTTCAAAAATCGGGAATAATACGCCGACTCGTTCATCATCTTGAATTGTGGATAATCGTGGTTGATGTTGGTTTCCCACAGACGGCGCCAATGAAGATGTAACAGAAGTTACCCTCCCAACACAATTTCCACACCGTGATGTATAGTGGTTCGGCCAATAATCCGGCCTACGTCCACTTCTAGACAGAGCTATTATTCATTCTTTGGTTTACAACACTAGAGAGCTTTTGCGATGTGAGCTCCCTTTTCTAACTTGAGTCCCTTACAAATGAGCCCCTCTACCTCTATTTATAGACTTTCTATGGCCATGTTACCCTTAAGCCCCTATACATGTGATAGTATTACATAAATATAGCTATCAGTCCTTTTACGGGTCTCCGGACTGAAATACTGCTTCCGCATTGGACTAACTCTTCCGGACCGTCACTTTAACAATAATCCCTCCGGTAGCTACTCTATCGGTAGCGATCCTTTAGATAGCAGCTCTTTCGGTAGCGGGTCCTCCGGTAGTAGGGCTTCCATCGATAGGCCTTCCGACGATTGGCCTCCGGTAGACTCTCTTGGTAGATCCTTCCGCATTGGGGCCTTTCGGTAGGAGGCCTTCCGACAATTGGTCTCCGGTAGTAGTCCTTCCGCTAGCAGGCCTCCGGTAGACGCTTTGACCTTCCGCATGGTATATTTCATACCATTACAGTTACCATAATTGTTATTAGTGACAAGTTTTTCTTTTTTGAAAGAATGGATATATATATATATATAATAGACGAACATGTAATGTTAGATATATAGGGGGCCTATGTATCTGAAAGTAAGAAAGGAGACATCCCTCACAGGGGAGGTGAATATGACCTCCCTAGTAGCGAAACAACAGCAGCATAGAGCTAGTACAAAGTGTACCCCAGCTTGGGGACAAAATAGCGTAAAGCTGATCAACCAAAAAAGACAATACAACCAAATTACATAAAACCAAATTACAAAAAAGGATGCTCCTAGGTGCAGAGCACCCTATCAAGCCAGTCGAAATTGGCGCTGGAATTTTTCATCTTAGTCCCAATGGTGGCTTTTGTTGCCAGTTTGATGTCCGCAGTGACAAGTTTTTCGTTACCAAAGATAGTACTAAAGATTAAAAAAATTAAGACTATAGTAACGATATAAATGTTACGAAATCATATTTTTAGTAACGATATAACTTTTAGTAACGAATAAAAGTCATTACGATAAATAAATTGATCTTTGGTTACGCCATCTCGTGTAACGATATGTAACGACAAAAGTCGTTACAATAAATTAGATTAGTAACGATTTTGATTTTTGGTAATGATTTTTTGTTGTTACCAAACAATTATATTCTAGTAGTTTGTTATCTTGGAATATTATAATGAAATATTAATGTTGTTTTTTAAAAAAAAATAGATACCATTTTACTCTTTTATACATGGCGTGGACGAAAGTTTCAGAAGTGGAAACTTTAAATGGATCATTGTTTCAGAAGAATAAATTTGTCATATAAATATAAAAGCTCAAAAAGCTGAGTAAATATTACAACTGTCATATGCCATAGCTGTAAATAGAGCGGTCGGCATTTGGAAATTCCTTTACATTTTTTTTGGGTAGTTCCCTCTACTTTCTTAGATGATATATTGCGGCATTTTTTTTTTGAAACATTTGAAAATTTGTATAGTAGCTGGAAATATTTTTATTATTATTGATATGTATAGTAGCTGGGAAATGGGCAGGTACGGATGGTCAGTCAAACAAGCATTTTCCTACATGGTCATAATGTAGGGTTTTAATACAATTCTCAGAGAATTCCTATCGAAATAATAGCTCTCTTTCCCGCCCACCTCTCCTTATTACCGTAGCTATAGCTTCCCTACGGACATGGACATGTCCATATCCTCGCCCTAAAAGCTGATCATAAAATAAAAGGGCAGAAAAAGCTCATTGTTTCTTACACACACAATCGCGTTGGGGTACCTCTCCTCTCATATCCACACACTCATCTCCCCTCATATATATCCAGAGGATTCACTGGATAGCAAAAGATAAAAGAAAGGAAGAAAAGGCTGGACGTGTTGCTATTACATCAGCTACCCCTCGTGATGTGTCAATTCCTCAATCCCTAGCTATTACTTCTACTACTCTCTCTTCACTTGAGGATTCTGATTATCTAGCTTTCTCTTACTTTCTTCCAACCAAAAGTATCTTTCTTTTTTTCCGCCATACTAGAGCACTCTCTTCTCTTCTTTACAAAACCTAGCTAGCTAGCAAGGGCTGCAAAATAAAACATAAAACTCACCTAATTTGAATGTTTTGATTTGATATTTTTCTTTCTTCTTCCCTTCACTCACTCTATCAGTATCGCAATCACAACAGTGCAATCTTTTCCATTTCATACTCAAAACATCCAGCCAGCATCGATCACTCTCGTATGTATATCAACCGCCCGCCCTAATATCCTCTTTTGAAGAAGAAAAGCAACTACCCACAGCCACAGCCTCAAAAAAACAAAAAGAAGGATCTACAAAAAGATTCATCACAGAAGGGAGTAAGATCGAGGACGGTGGAAAAGGGCAAAAAAGATCGAGAGTAGTAGTAGTTGTTGTTTTAGTAGTAGTAGTAGTATTGAAGGAGAGGACGAATAGAGATTTGCTAAAATGTTTCCTTCAAATAACCCTTTTGATAACTACTCTCACAATCTCCATGCGGCTGCTTCTTCCTTTGAAAACCCTAGTCCTTCGTCTTGCTTCTTCAACTTCCCTGCTTCTCTCTTGGATGACGAGGAGCTTCTCCTTGATCACTTCTTACGCCACAACAATCAACCCTGCTTACAACTACCAACCCCCACCGACAATACCACAACCACCACCACTACCACCAGTACTCCTCCAACAGAAGACAGAGGAGTTACCAGCCATGATCACATGAACCAAAACGATGAGTATCAAACCAATCCAGTTGAAAACACAAATCTCTCCAGTTATGATGATATTATAACCAACCTTAATCCGTCATCAAACCCACATCCACCACCACCACCTACAGAGACAGCTGCAGCCATGAAAAGGAAACGCGGCGGTGGTGGTGTACGAACCAAACAACCAAGGACAGGACCACCAAGAAGAAGGGCAGGAAAGAAAGACCGCCATAGCAAGATACACACAGCACAAGGTCCAAGAGATAGAAGGATGAGACTTTCACTTCAGATTGCAAGAAAATTCTTTGATCTACAAGATATGCTTGGGTTTGATAAGGCTAGCAAGACTATTGAGTGGCTATTCTCTAAATCTAAAACCGCCATTAAAGATCTCACGGCCACCTTACCACCACAAACAAGTTGCGCTAGCTTGTCATCAGCCAACACGAACTCAAACTGTATCGTCTCTTCATCGAACTTGATAAAAGACAAAGATGAGGACGAGGAGGAGGAGGACGAACGTACTGGTAATGGTAAGGTTACTGTTAGAGAAGATTCGGAAGGAGATCATGGTGCGGAGAATAAGATAAGAACAAAGAAATCATCATCATCATCTGTCAGTAATAAATCATCCATGGCGGCTAGGGAAAGTAGAGAGAAAGCTAGGGCAAGAGCGAGATTGAGAACCATGGAAAAGAAAAAGCAGAAAGAGATGTCATCTCCTTCAGTAGAGATCAATAATGATGATAATAATAATAGGTTTGAGAAGTTGGGTTCATCAAGTACACCAGAACCAACACGTAGCAGTACTGATCCACAAGAGGAATCAGGTGGTGGTCATGTTACTCATTCTCACACTTATTATCATCATCATGATATGTTTGAGAATTGCACTTCTCAGTTGCAACAGTCTTCACTGGAGAATCAAATGGCTTCTGTTGGAATAATTGAGAAGCTTCTTGGTGGTGGAGGTGGGAGTTCATCAGCTTCTTCATCTTCTATCTATGATGATTATAGTGGTTACATGGGATTTCCACCAAACTGGGTTGGAATGGATAGTAACACCAGATCATTAATCAGTAACAGTACTGTCGACTATGGTGCAATCAGTTGTTTACATGATCCAACATCCATGCTTCTACAACAGCAAAACCCTAATCATTCTATGTTCTCAGCTTCTGGTTTGTATCTGCAATCACAGTATTTCGAGAATCAGTTTTCTGGTAGTTCTTCAGATCCAGGGTTACTATGATCTGATGAAAAGGTATGAATAAATTAAGTTTGATCATCGATTGCTTTGGTTGATCGATCACTCTTTATTGTTGTAATTTTCTGTTTAAGTGTTTTTGTTGTTGGTGGTTTTTTACGAAATTTTCTGCTCTCTGGATTTTGTTGTCTAGCAGCTGTTTTAATTTTTTTGGAGTTGTTTTTATTGAAACATTAAGATTTATTACGTTTATATATGTTGGTATGACTGATTATGACTACAGTTCACTTAGATTAATTCGTTCTAATATGATCAAAAACCTACTTGTATGACTTAAAAAACATGCAGGTTATTGTGAGTTATCATGCTTATTACTTGCCTATGCATGCTTATGATATAAATATAACTAAAACCATGCTTTTAGATGGGAAAAAAGATTGACCAGTCATTTGATTTATTTTATTGCTGAGACTAGTCAGTTTAATCATTGAAACGAATTCGATACAATTACGCGAAACCTCTTTGAATCCCACCCCCTGTACATAAGAAACCCTCCCTCAAACAAATACAAAACTGCTTATTCGTAGCGAAGGCTAATACAACTTACTTTCGTCACTGTCATTTAGATTTCTAATTTATCCTTTATAGTAGATCTTATCTTAGGGTTTACCAAACACCATAAATTAAAATCAAGAAAAAAACGAACACACATGTTGCCCAACTTCAAGGCTTGAATGTACGTATTAGGTAAATCCTATATATGATGAGTCAAACCAACTATGTGCATCGATTGATCCTTATTTATGAGATTTCACTATATGCACCGTCAACAGTGGTGCACTAATAATAGAGCCTTATCATAATCAATTATGTAGTTTTTTCTCAGAAAAAAAAATAGAATATGACTTAATAATAGAGCCATATCATATCAATTATTTAGTTTTTTTTCAGAAGTAAAAAAGAATATGAATTCATACCGCGCCGCTAATTAAAGTTGTAAAAAGAAAGCAAGATATATAACTAAAGCAACAATCACAATACTAATCAGGGATAGATTTTGTTTATATAATTAAGGAACAACGTACAGAAAACCAATAGATTCATCATGGTAATGAATTTTCTATATATGTTTTCAGTCGTACCCCTCTTTTGCTTGTATCATCAAGTATTCCCGCCAAAAAAAACGATACTAAAAATGTTTTTTTTTTAGGAATGAGACTTAAATGTTGTGACATGAAGTACATATATAGTAATAAACACAAGGAAATGAAGGAATTAATATCTGCATAAAAAAGAGGAGAGAAAACCAAAATTCAATAGTCGACACATTATACTTTACATTTATACCATCACTTAGTTTTCAGGAACACATGCATCATCTATATATCTATCGACATACAAAGTTAATACTTGGGATGACATATGTTCACGGAAGACATACAAAATCAATGTCGGCGCTGAATATATTATGTCATGTCTTCAGAATTTAATGACCACCCTCGTGTGTCCGGAGAAGGGATCGATCATCAAAACAGAGAGTAAGTATACTAATTTGAAATATTGCCACTACACTCACTACAATACAAATGTGAGAAATGTGCATGTTCCCACATTCTTTCTCTGCTCACATCACATACGGCTAACGTCATCCTCTCAAACTTCTCTATATTCCTTTCATCCTCTCAACAAATCAATCTTCTCCACAAGATCAAAGTTATACTTAATGAATTCCTAGCTACTTACTTTCCACACTCAAAACCACCGATCAATTATAAAATAAGAAGGTAAGGTACGTATACATACCCAAACTTTTCAAACAGAACTCTTACAATATTACAAATGATGTCATATATACAACAAAACTTAATTATTCCACCATCAATATATCATCATCATCTGCTACCAGCCGCTAAGTTCATTAAATTGAACAATTGAAAGTTTATATATTATTATGGGCAGACCAATTTCAACAAGCAATATTAATTGAGAGAGACAGCAGAGACACGAAATATAAACATTAAACTCTTACCCATTTAACATGACAGACACAATCGACTGCACGCACGGTGTCTGGTTTCATCAATTTATGCCCACTTTTCATCAAAGGGAGAAACACCTCTTTTCTCCTTCATCACTCCCGCCGAAGTTCTTCAAAACCCGACTCACCCACAAGGAACAAAACAATACCCCCAAAATTGTTTTATATAGTAAACCAACCGCGCGCCACAAAAGTCAAAAGAGGGTTTCAATTTTATGTACGATAATATATTAAAAGAAGCCCTAATTTCATTGTAATAGATAGTATGAAAAATTAAGATATATGTATGTACTAGCTAGTTCATATATGGAAGCTAGTTGCATTTATTCATTTATTTATTACTATATCATGTTCCTGTTTCTCCCAGTAAGGACAATTCCACTACTATTTGAACCTTACTTTTTACGGAGTCTTTGGGAAGAACGTACATACGAATAGTAGTGGTCTTTAGCCTAGATCTGCAACATAACCAATCTCCTCTCCAAACTTAAAAATCCCCTATAGGAAGCAGAGACCCTGAATACCTTATTCTTGGTCGCGCGACGAGACCCTTCTGGCAACTTATAAGTAAAATAACCAGAACAGTTTTCATTTGATGGTCATCTCATCATAGACCCTTTCTCTGGCAATGACGGACGAACTGTTACCTTGCTTTGTATGTCTAGTTTTATTTCTTCAATTTCAAATTACCCTATCAGTTCGTATTATTTCCTTCCTAGCTAGTTCCTTCCTTCCATCCATTCATTTTGTTTTTCCTATTGTTTGAACAGAATCGTGCTGAACAGTTATGTATCCACAAAGGAGACATGGGGATGGAAATTCAATATAGTAGCGTTTAATAGTTAAGGCGGGAACTGACGAACTTCACTCCTAGGGTTTACAGGATTTCCCAAGCACACTAGCATACACTATATGACAAGATCTGGAGCTGACAGATTTTTATTCCCCTATAATATAATAGTATATAGTTTGTTGTATCTTCTTCCTTCCTCTAGCTGGCTTGTCGTCCTTCCCTCTACGGGGACCATGGTGTGTCGTAGAGGTATCAGCTGGGAGGATAAATGCATTCTCTCTGGTCCTTAATTTTTTTAAAAAAAATCCTGCAACAAAATTCTATGGCTTCGCTTTTGGTATGCAAAATCTTCAAGTGCAGCCGTAATTTGAGCACCCTTTGTCTCCCCGTACATACGTTTGTTCCTCTTTTATCTCCCCTCTCCGTCTCCGTGTGCAACAGTAATGGGCAAACCCCGGCCCGTCCGTATTTGAATCTAATAGACTGGCCTGTATACGTGTTTTGTAAAGACAGAACACGAGAATGTATTAGGCGGTGTAAATATTTGTTCTAACGGATATAGTTGAAGCTAAAAGCGGTCAAATGCTCTCCTTTTTACTCCCTTAGGTGGGATAACAGCCCAATAATATGAGGAAGTTTGGCCCGACTCTTCCTCTTTTCTTTCTTGTAGCATGCAAATCATTGTGTTATAGAGATAGAATCACCTACCTTTCGCCCACTCAAATTCATCTCCTCGCTCCCCGATAAACTTGGATGCCCCTGCTAGTCTCCTTTCACCACGCTCTCCCTGTTCCACTGTGTTTGAGTTCTTCTACACTTACATGGCAACCAATCCCTTTTTCACTTCTCCCCTTGCGCTAGAGAGCTGCCTTATTATTTGCAAGCTGTTCGCTCATCCCGAAATCACCCGATCACACTCCGGCCCATACTCTTTGGCTTGTGGAGAGTATTTAGGTGATAGCGATTTGCCTACTGTTTAAAATATCTAGCTACCATTGTCTTTGTTGTAGCAAAATAGACACCACTATGTTAGTACCATTAAAATCAGTAGCAATTTCTGAAAGTAGCTACCAATATATGTGCGGTAGCAAATCATCGGTAGCTAAATCTGTTTTTTCTTGTAGTGTATGCAATCCTGGTTCGTGGTCTGTGGCTAGTCAATGGCTTTCTGTTCACCATCCAATGCCTGGAAGTTGTGGCAATCCCTCATCAGGAGTTTAGGTGGGTACCCTTGTGGGTAATGATTTTTTTATGTTCCACCTTTGCTTTGTAATGGAAATTTGTGGAGATGGTTGCAGCGAAAATGGGCCATTTTGTTGGCATCACGGATGATCTAGCTTCTTTGGATTTTAAGTATGTTTGTTTTAAGATTATGGTGGATATTACTCGTCCAATCCTTAAGTGCTATCAGGTGGATGGCAAGTTTTATGTATTCAATATTTTGTATGATTGTTTGCCACGAATTTATGCAAAATGCGGATTGTTTACCCATGCTTCTCAGTTATGCCCTAGTAATCTAAAGGGAAAAAAGTTGGAACCATTTGGACCTTGGGGCTTCGATTACTACAGCATTGGGGTTGTCTCTTCAACCACCGAACCCCCAAACTCCATGGAAGAGTCTATTTGCAGGGCAAATGGCCCCTCCTCTAGGAGTGCAGCTGAATCCTTATGGTAAGTTGTGAGGTTGCTTGGGACTTATTCCTACCTGAAGCACATCGCAAGACCAAGAAGCATGAGGTTGCTTCTTGCAGCACAGGGCCAACAACAACTAGGAATACAAGGAGAGGCAAGGAGGTTTGACTAGTTGGAGAAGTGCGGTGTTGAGGAAACCTTCACATCGTGCAACTTAGTTGAGGGATGTTCAGGTGCATGTATGCAATGCGGAGGTAAGACCAGCCTTGGGTGGGTCTGTCCCCCAATTAAAAAATCATGAAAAATATATAGATAATAAAATATGTAAAAGTCATTTCCCCTCCTATTTTTCTCTCTTTAACAACTCCCTAGAAACATGTGTAATCCTAGTAACAAGTACAATCTCATCATTACTTTTTTCTTTTCAAATATATCAAACTACTCAAAGGAAGAAAAAAAAGTTGTTATCGCCTTGCTTACGTATTATAGCTGGCGTTATTTAGGTAAGGTGAGGAGATGACTATCTTTCATTTTATTTGTCTGAGGAGACGATACATTTCTAAAATGGATCTTAATGTTGAGGTGGAAAAACATAATACTAGTAATTAGAGAGCTGAAATCAAGTATGTTAGTTTGTTTATGTATATATGTATAGGTTGGGTTGGCGGGGATGAGCTACATAAGAACCATTAAAATCACAATGAATGTGATGTGAGTTACATAAGAACCATCTCATCTCTCAACTTGTGATGTGAATGTGATGTGAGTTAGTTGTTCAGAATGAGCCAGAAATTAAGAAGGATATATACTCAAACTCAATGGCCACATCATCTCTGTTTTGCTTTTGAAACAGTAGTTAAGAGTTTGGTGTATAATCATTTCTAGGTTATTCCCAAAATTTACCACTTCTTCTAGTATATCTAATTGATATTCTTAAATAATACTAGAACTTAAAATTTTGACATTATTGACTAGCGATCTTCCTCATGTACATTCAATCCATTGATGTCAATAGTTTTGTCAACGGTTTTGACATTATTGACTACCGATCTTCCTCATGTACATTTAGACCTTGGTAAATGTTTGATTGATTAGTAAATGTTTGATTGATTAGAAACTTTGTTAGATTAAAAATACCTTGGTAAATGTTTGAGTATTTAGAACATATTTAGGAAATAAAGAAAGAAATGGTCACTGTACATCGAAGATTAAGCAAAGGAAGAAGATCAATAATTGTAGACATGTGTAAAGTAGAGACAATGTATATATGTTTAAGTAATTATAGTAACACCATTCAATCCATCTTGATTCTGACATTTTTAAGGAGTTAATTTGTATTTAGATTAAGTGGATTTATTTTATTTCAGATGGAGCCATATATTAACACATTCTCTTGTTTGTTGGCAACAACAATTTTAAATTTACGCCAATAGGTAGGGGACAACTACTCTCTTCTACGGCTCACAAGTTTTTCCAAGCAATTCCAGGTATACGTGTCTCTTTCTATCATCTTTGAATTAATCACCAATCTGTCTAGCTATGAAACTAAATCTGTCATGAGTTTTATTAGTGAAAGAGTTGTATAGTATGTGGTTTGTTGTTTGCGTTCTGAATATTTCAAAAAACTGTATTATACCGCCCCACTGTTACTCACCTTCTGTCTGTAAGTTCTTGAGCTTTTACTTATGGTGCTCATTTTTAGGCTATGTACACTATACTGCTTTTGAAGATAATTTACTAGAGTAAAACTTGGGTAGCCGGGTATACATTTTCTATGATCTGAAAATTTTAAGTTGCCAACATAAATTGTAATTATCATTTGGTAAAGTAGTTTCATAAGATGAAATTTAGTGCTTACTTGTGGCTTGCCTCGTGTGGTGTTTCAGTAGGGTTGTTGTAAGTTCGTAACTCAGTTACCCAGAACGCTCAGTATAGATCTGAGCGTTGAACTTAAGGGTAGGATGAACGTAACAGAAATGTGGAAGAAAACTCAGTCACTAAACTTTATTAATAGCATGAAAAACTCCTCACCTGATCTGTTCAACACTATGAATAATGGTTGCAAAGGACGTGATGAAGCCTTGGTTTTTTTTGTTTGTATTTTGTTTTTATGTTTGCGGAACGTGAAAAAAATAAAGGAAATGAATAGTGAACTAGAAAAACTTGGTTTGATAAATAGACGGTATTAGACTAACAACATGAAATACATTCCCACTATAACGTTGATCCAGATCATCCAATGCGTGTTCCAAAATAACCGAAGGAATCTTGACTTTTATTTGAAGCATGTATAAAAGACACTCTCCACTCATTTCTAGTACCATGTTTGTCTAAACTCAAAAGGTGAAAACATAGAAAATAAAATAAATGGACCTTAATCGACATTAACCATGCCCAGTGCTAGACTCAGGCAATTGAATATTTCTCAAGGAAGAGGTTTTGTGAAAATATCCGCCAATTGTTGATCTGAGGAGCAATGCAGAAACTCGAACGTCCCTTTTTCTACTTGATTTTGAAGGAAATGATGTCGAATCTCGATATGTTTTGTACGTGAATGTTGCACAGGATTTTTAGACAGTGCAATTGTAGATTGATTGTCACAGTAGATTGGAACTGGTGATTGTGGCATCCCATAGTCAACGAGTAGAAATTGGAGCCAGAGGACTTGAGCACAACAAGCAGTAGCAGCAATGTACTCAGCTCAATAGTGGACAGAGGGACTGAGGACTGCTTCTTGGAGAACCAAGACACCAGGCTTGTACCCAGAAGCTGGGCACAACCGGATGTAATTTTTTGATCAGTAAGAGATCTGCCAAAGTCGGCGTCAGTGTAAGCTTGAAGAGTAAAGGAAGATCCTACATGATAAACCAAACCAAGGTTAGTAGTACCTTTCAAATAATGAAAAATTCATTTCACTGCTTGGAGATGAGGAACCTGAGGGTCAGCTTGAAACCAAGCACAGTAGCAGACGCTATAAAGTAGGTCAGGTCTGCTTGCAGTAAGATATATTAGTGAGCCAATCATTGCCCGATACTCTATAGGATCAGTGGGTTCAGCGTGGGTCTCTAAACTAAGTTTGATAACACTGGACATTATAGTGGTTAAGGATTTTGCAGATTCAAACTCAAACTTGGTCATTAGTTCAGTAGCATACTTTCCTTGTCAAACAAAAGTATGAGTCTTAGTCTGGCAGATATGTAGTCCTAAGAAAAAAGTGAGTTCACCCATACTGCTCATCGAAAATTCATTTGTCACCACAGTTTCAAAGGATTTGGATAACTTTGGACAACAGGACCCAAACACAATGTCATCAACATATATTTGAACCAACAAAATATCTGAGCCATGAAATTTTAAGAAGAGAGTACTGTCCACCAGACCACGAGAAAAACCCTGCTGCAGTAAGTAAGAAGTAAGACGCGCATACCAGACCCGGGGAGCTTGTTTTAACCCGTAAACGGATTTCTTGAGTAAGTATACATCATCAAGTATGGACTGGTCAGCAAAACCTGGCGGTTGAGCCACATATACTTCCTTATCAATATATCCATTCAGAAATGCACATTGGACGTCCATTTGGTACAAGGGAAACACCTTGTGTGCAGCAAAGACAATTAACATGCTAATGGCTTCTAAACGAGCAACAGGAGCATAAGTCTAGTGGTAGTCAATACCTTCCCGCTGATTGTACCCTTGAACGACCAACTGGACTTTGTTACGTGCAACATGACCGTCTGCATCCCGTTTATTACGATAAACCCACCGTGTGCCAATAACCTCCTTGTGACTAGGTCAAGGAACCAAAGTCCAGACATCATTTCGGACGAATTCATTGAGTTCTTCCTGCATAGCTTGAATCCAATCATAATCCATGAAAGCTTCTTTTATATTACGGGGTTTGATACTAGAGAGAAGCCATTCATGAACACAGTAGTTCCGAGGTGAGTTACGAGTCACTCTCCCTGAGTTCAAGTCTGAAAGAAGGTTATCGAGCGTAACACCAGGAGCCCGTCGAGAGGGAATGACAGGTAGGACGTCATCGTCATTTGACGGAGAACTGGGGGCATCATTAGAATCAGTCGCACGATCTGAGTTAGTGGAAGATTCGACTTGCATAGGAGAACTATCAGGAGCATCGGATGGTGGTTGTGACGCAGACGTAGGATCAGAATTCGAACCTGTCTGAGAGATATGAGGAGAAATCTGGGTTGAAGGTAGTGTAGTATCGGAGTTTGAGACATCATAATCTTCAACACTCAATTCAGAGCCAATATTTTGTGGGTTACGGGATCCAAAGTTGGTTTCATCAAACCAAACATAGATTGATTCTTCCACAATAAGTGTACGTTTGTTCAACACTCTATATGCCTTGCTAGTGGTTGAATATCCCAGAAAGACTCCTTGATCTCCTCTAGTGTCAAATTTGCCAGTACTTTGCTTGCCATTATGAAGAATAAAACAACGACGCCCAAATACTTTAAAGTGTCTGATAGACGGTGGTCTTCCTTTCACCAGCTGATATGGAGTTTGATTCAATATAGGTCTGATAAATGCACGGTTTAGGGTGTAGCATGTTTTATTGATTGCTTCTCCCCAGAAACTAGGTGCTAATCCACTAGAGTTTAGCATAGTGTGTGCCATTTCTACTAAAGTTCAATTTTTCCTTTCAACAACTCCTTTTTGCTGTGGCGTTCTAGGAGCGGAAAAAGTGTGAGTGATACCTTGATTAGTGCAGAACTGACAGAATTGCTGGTTGACAAACTCTGTACCATTATCAGACCTGATGGTGCACAGAAGCAAACCCAGTTGACGTTGTATTTGAATACAGAAGCCTTTGAATAGATTAAATGTGTCATATTTACTGTGGAGCAGATAAATCTAGGTGAAACGAGAAAAATCATCAACAGTAACAAAGATTTACTACTTCCCAGCTCGAGTCATTGTCCGTATAGGACCTACCAAGTCCATGTGTACAAGTTCCAAAACAGTTGAAGTGGATATAACTATTTTTGGGATGTGAGCTGACTGAGTTTGTTTATTCAATAGACATGCACCACATGGACCATCTTCATGAAGTGCACAAGATGGGATTCCTTCAACTAAGTGTTGTGTGTGAAGCTTGTTGATCAACCGAGTGTGAGCTTAACCAAACCGCTGATGCCACAAATTAGCACTGACTATGGAAACAGTTAAGCACGTAGCATCCAGGTCTTGAGCATCAACATGCACCAAATATAGGTTACCCTTTCTATGTCCTTGTAGGAGTAGAGCACCAGTAGCTATATCTATGACTGTGAAGCCATAGGAATCAAAAGTAATGGAAGATGGTCCTTTGTCGCATACTTGTGACGCACTCAGGAGATTATTCTCCAGGCCATCCACTAGGCATACATCATCAACACCGGTTTGATTTCTTACTGTGCCTATAGCAATAATTTGTCCCTTATCATTATTCCCAAATGTTACAAATCCCTCATGCAATCCCTCTAGTTCTCAAAACAAAGTATGGTCTCTAGTCATGTGTCGAGAACATCCACTGTCCATGAGCCATAAATTAGCTCCGTCAGCATAGTCCTGAGACACTATAAAAGAAAAATCAGTAATGTTTAGGGACCCATTGTTGTTTGGGTCGACGTGAATACATATTTGCATATTTGACAGTATAAGAATTAGTATCCCTAGCATTCTTTCGTTGTAACTTAAACATGAATTTATGTGATGTCCAAGATTATGACAATAACTACACTCTATCGGTGTGACTTGCGATGAGGAGATCCTTCTTGAGGTGGAATCTGTGTATATTGTTTCCAAGGTTTGAGGTTTGATTCTACTCCAAGAAAGCCTAATCCACCTCGATTTTGATTTGGTTTTCTTACAATCTCATTAAGCCTAATTTTCCCTGTGTACCACGAGGGGTTTTCTAAATTAATAATGTTCAATCTCCTATCTAGAGTATCACACTGTTTCTGGAGGTCAGCATTGTCTTGACGAATCCACTCATTGTCTGCTTTGAGCAGTTGAATTTCCTTTTCTGCCCACTCTGGAATGGAACTCAACTTACTCTTAATTGATGAAGTATATATAGACAGTAAAACCTTAGAAGAATTTTGTACTAACTTTCCTGTGAGTTCCTGATTCTTCTCCTTTAACTCAACTATTTCTGACTTGAGTCATTTTAGTTGACTATCATCCCTAATTGCTTTGGCAAGTTTTTCTTTTAGAAGATCAATCTCCAAGAGAGCCGCTCTTAAAGCATCAAAAATTTGATCTTTAGATGACTCCTTACAAAAGTTGTCTAAGTTTCGAGTACTTACATATTCTCCCACAAGATTGTGATGCTCCTTATCTTTTGCAACTAAACACATGGACTTGTCATAGACTAATTCATTAGTATGAGACTGATGAATCACCTTCATGCAGTAATGGGCCTCCACCTTCTCGGTTTGCTCAGGTTCCTTCTCTTCTTCTCCCCACACCCCTGTAGCCATGCGAGTGTCCCAATTTCTGCATTGAGGTGGCTTGGATGACAAAGGGCGGTCTTTTATCATATGCTTCAACTTGTGACACCGAAAACACTCAATTTTACTGACATCAGGTACTCGGCGGTTACTATTAGCCCCTTAATATCCGCCTCTTTTCCTGTTCAAGATTCTCTTTAAACCTTGAACCAACTGTAACACCCCGTCCAAAGCCTATCGTGGTCATCGCAAAACTCAACACTTAATTCAAACGTCGCAGCGGTTATAATAAACACCGGGACCTTGCCACGGTCTGATCATTAGAAAATACCGACCTTACCAACTTACAATACTTGTCCAAAATATACAACCGACCAAAACACCACCAACCAACCGAGTTTAAGTATCTAAGTCATGTACATAACTTACACCAGTTCAAATATAAACAGATGGGAGCACAAGCACAACCCGTACTCAAAACAAACACCCATGCTAAGTCTAACCACCCCCACTCTCAGGGTGACTCCTCATCGGACGCTTACCTGCAAAATAAAAACAGCCCCCAAAGGGGGTCAGCACGAATGCTGGTACGCCCTCTCATGGCCCCAAGCTAACGGGGCTACGACAACTAATTGTCGATAACATGGAAATTGATTAGAACACAATCATGATATGAAGTGCTATGAACAACAATCCACAGATGAACACACATAGTTCACACACAATGAACGACACAAGCGTTCCCTTATCAAGCGGGTTAGTAACCACTTCCTTAGACCTGATTCCACTTAACCTCAGCTCTCCTTAACTTACCTCAGTCCTAACCTTATCTCAATCTCAGTAAACAAGCCTTTCCTAAAATGGGAATGGTTGTAGCTTAACTTAAACTTAGGATTTAGGTGATCCTACCGCACCATCTTAATGCCACCTACCTTGGACGGGAGTCCAGTGTAGCTGAGCCAGCATCCGACCCTAGGCAACAAGTCCGAAGACAAGTCCTTAAGCGGAGGACGGATCTGATTCAGATACCGACCCCCTTTTTCCTTAGCATGCATGACCGGAGTCAATCCCGGGTTCCTCACTCCCCCCTTAAGTTCCAGTTAGTGAAAATCTTACACGCCATGCGCTAGTTAAACCTAACGGGTATTAACCAACAGATACCGATACTTAACTCTTTTCTTCACTCAGTAAGTACTAAACTTAGTTAGTAACAATCTCAAGTCTCGCGGGTTAGTGTAAAGAAAACACATTCGCAACGAGAACAGGTATAACCGGTTGCATGCTTTATCTTGTCTTAGTCATAGCAAATAAACAGATAGCACACAAGCCGAGGGACACCTCGTTAGCAAGCAGGTCACAAGAAAGACTGTACCGTTCACCGTCAATTGTCGTTTGTTTAACCTTCTCCAGGGTCCCAATTCTCAAGTCCTAAAACATTAATCCAGCTTAGGTTATTACTTAGCTCGACTTAACAGAATCTACTCAACTTCCCTAGGCCCTAGTATTTACCCATCGTTATTCACTAAGTCTTTATAGTTTCAACTTAAATTCCTGAGCATACCATTTTCTCATTATCTATCACATTTGTTCACCCACTTTGTAGTCATTACACCCTCCAAGCATGCCCTTAATAACTTTATAACATCATCATCTATCAATCCCCACCAATAGATATCATTTGCTAACCTTTAAACAAAGTTTTTGGCCAAAACAGCACCGTGTCCGAACTTGTGTCCGAGTTTCCGAAGTTCGGACGCAAGTCGAGACTCAAAAGGGTGCAACCAGACGTATGTTCAAACATATGTCCGAGCTTCCCAAAGTTCGGACATAGGTTGAGGAAAAGTCAAAGGAAAAATTCCAAGTGTCCGAACATGTGTCCGAACATGTGTCCGAGCTTCCCAAAGTTCGGACACAGGTTGAAGCAAAAACCAGAGGAGGAGACAGGTGCGTCCGAACTTCAAAGGCCGGACAGAAGTTCAGACACTGGTCGAGTCTCAGAAAGTTTAAACACAACAAGGCATGTCCGAGCTTCCAAATTCGGACGGAAGTTCGGACGGCCTAGGAAACTCATTTTCTATACCCTTAAACACTTGTTTCATTTCTTAATATGTTCTCACCTCATTTGGGCACTTAAAATACACCTTAGGCCCTCCTCTAAACTCATTAAACCACTCATCAACATCCATCTTAGTCATTATGCATTTTCCTTGTAATAATGTCAACACTTGTAATGTTTTTCACTAGGCTACTAAGTGGTGGTTCATACCTATTATGACCACTATGCCAAAATGTTTCTCACCACTATAACATCATCTCCCAAGCATCTTTCACCACCTAAAATTACTTCATGCAACCACTTAAAGTTCCTACACAAGTTTATGCCTCCTTCTTCCAACACATCATTTCCTTTCCACTAGTTTACCAATGTTTGCCTAAGTCCTAAATATACAAGTACATTCATTCGATTCCTAAATCCTCCATGATGATGCCTAAGTCATTCTAACTCATTAAACACCTTAAACTCACCCTTTTTCATCAAGACAACCTCTAAAACTTCCTAGTACTACCTTAGTCATGAAATTTCCTTGGAACATCTTAAACACTAAGTTTCTCCATCAAATTTGACATGGGTTCTCTAGTATATTGCTACACCTAAACACTTGGTTTTTCACCATCAAACAACCAAAATCACTCAAATTCTCATTACATCATCTTAACACACAATTTACACCAAAATTACACCACATCGTCATATAGTGTAATAACTTAAAATGCTTGGCACTTAGGCCCTTAAATGACAATACTCTTAACCACTGAATTTCCACATATATTTGCCTTTGACCTGCGAATACACACTACAAGGCTCCCATTGAAATAAAATGCTTCTTGTAAGTCATTTCAACATTGTCTAACTACCTCTTTTCTCATTTGCTCTTTAGTCACAAGTTCTCAATAAAATAGTATTCTTTATCCTAAGTTTTATATCCCTTATTCATTGTAAATTCTAAGCTAAACTTGTTACCTATCCATATTCCATTCCCTTAATGCATTAAAACACCTTAAGGTAAGTAGTTTACCTTGTTCTTTTTCAAGCTTCACCAACTTTCTTCCTTAAGTTTTTCTTGCTCAATCTCGGTCACCAAATCAAGTTCTCCTTGCCAATGTTCTAACCAATATTCAATGACTCCAATGAGTACTAAACAACACACTAACCTTAAGGAACAAAACCTAGGTTAAAAATGTGTTTTAAGGTATTAAATTGATTGTTTTACCTTGGTTTCTCAAGACAAGCTTGGATATGAATCAAGAAGGACCTCCTCTATCCCTTGGAGAGTAGAAAACAAGCTAGAACAAGGCATAAACATGGAGTCCCATGAGTACAAATTTTCGGACATGTGAAGAAAATGGTGGAAACCTAGATTTTCTTACATATTCTTTACCTTAAGAGAATGGAGAAGACAATGGAGTCTCCAAGCTTTAATTTCCTCTTCTAATGGCGGTTTGGCTTGGCACCAAATCAAAGCTCTTGAAGTTTTGAAAAGATAGAAAGGAAGAGCTTGAGCTAACTAAGAAGAATATGTGATTTGTTTTGGTTTTGGAGCTAAAATGAGTAAGTAGCAATCAAAGGAAGATGGAACTTACATGGGGGTTGTTCTTCACGTCAATGGAGAAGAGAGAGTGCAAGGGAAATCGGTGGTGAGAGAGGAGAATGAAGAAGAGAGGAGAGAGGACTACTAAAGGTAAGATATTATGTTAAAAGGTGAATAGTGAATTTACTTACATTTGCTTTCTTCTTTACTTAGCTAGATAAGTGTGGTGAGTCACACTTAAAAAAAACAGCCCCCTTGGTCAAACGAGGCATATTGTGGTCTTTGTTGACCATTTAGTTGACTTACTTTGACTAATGTCTTAAACTAGCATTATTTGGTTATTATTCACTAAACAAGGCCCATAGTTGTGAAATTTTTGATTTCCCATTGATTTAGACTTCCTAATGTGATACTAATTAGTACACAAGTTAATTAAGGAGTAATGATGGACATCTAGCCACTCAAAACCCATTTACAAGACAATTTTTCAAAAATGTGCTTTAAGACTCCTTAAAGCACATTTTGTGTTTTAACTTGTTTTCAAGCTTGGTTTTCCTTGGTAATTGGTTTAAAATTACATTAGGATATTACCAAGGTCTTAGAATGATATTTGGGT
>CM041781.1:55341206-55365575 GCA_023374045.1 Limonium bicolor
GGCGTGATTAACAAACAAAATGAAGCACAATATGGTAGTATAGAACTTAGGAAATTAAGCGCGAATTACATGTCAAAACCACAAATTGACTCCATTGTAGACTTCACGTGGTAAACAAACCCCATAATTAACAACAATAGACGATCCCAAATTCCAAATCATCAAAATGCAGTAAATTTTGGCTTATGCTCCGTTTGGTTCGCATGCATTTTTGACCCAAGTGTAACTTTCACAAAAAATCACCAAATTAACGAGGGAACACTAGAAACACATACCTTGGGGTTTATGGAAAGTATTGAGCAAAGAGAGGACCAATTTGGGTCAAAATCGGCTAGAACCAATTTGGGGGAAAATATGGCAAAACTAGGGATTTGGGGGAGGTTATGGGCTGGGTTCGGGTGGGTGCAGGGCGGGTGGGGTGGGCGCGGTGTCATCAGTCGTCGGAGGGTGCAGGCGCGGCGTCGGAGGGGCAGGCACGGCGTCGGAGCAGTGGGGGAGAGGGTGGTGGCTGGGGCGGTAGTGTGGGCGCGCGAGAGAGGGGAGAGCAGAGGGAGTATGGGTTTTCTGGTTTGGGGAAAGGGAGTCGGGGGCGATGATGAAGAAGAGAATGGTTTAAAAAACGACGTGTTTTAGTTTTTTTTTCAAAATATTTCACCCGACCGACCCAGGTCCGACCTGGTCCGACCCAGGGCCGTGGGTCGGTCCATTCCAGAATGTTACCTCTGTGAAGAACACGCCAGACCAACCCACAGTGGGTCGGTCGGAACAAATATTGCCCCAATCCTATTGTTTTGCTCCTCAAAACATTAACAGTCATCACAAGACCATAGAAACCACAAAACATGCCAAAACAGCTCAAATAACAACCACACTTGCAAAAGGATTACACACATTACTACAGTAAAATTGCTTAAAGAGATGGAAAGGAGTCTGGTTGCCTCCCGGAAAGCTGCCCGTTTTTTTAAGGTCTTTGGCTAGACCGTAGTAAAGTTTAGACGGAACCTGGTTCCCGAAGTAAGATAGGACGAGCTTCGACCAGTTAAATGTCACCTCCCATGTAATGCTTGAGCCTCGAACCATTAACCATGAAAGTTCCGCCTTTCGTGTTCTTTAACTCCACAGCACCATACGAGGTCACCTTAGTGATAGAGAAAGGCCCAGCCCAATGAGATTGTAGCTTACCCGGGAATAGCTTTAACCGAGAGTTGTAGAGTAAGACCCGATCTCCCTCATGAAATTCTCTCTTGATGATCATTTTATCGTGCCATCTCTTTGTCTTCTCTTTGATCCGGTTGTTCTCATAAGCTTCTTCCCGGATTTCTTCTAACTCCGTCAGCTGAAATTTCCACTTTTCTTCGGCACTCTTGAGGTCGTAATTGAGTGCTTTTACAGCCCAAAACGATTTATGTGCAAGTTCAACCGGTAGGTGACAAGCTTTCCCGTAGATAAGACGGTAAGGGGACATACCAATGGGGGTCTTGTAGGATGTTTGGTAGGCCCATAGTGCATCATCGAGCTTTAGAGACCAATCCTTTCTTGAAGAATTTACCGTTTTCAGCAAGATCCATTTCAGTTCTCTATTGGTGACCTCGGCTTGTCCGTTAGTTTGAGGGTGGTAAGGTAGAGCAACCTTATGTCTCACTCCATACTTCTCCATTAAAGCTTCGAATTGCTTGTTGCAGAAGTGAGAACCCCCGTCACTAAGGATTGCTCTTGGCACTCCAAACCTTGTAAAGATATTCTTTCTCAGGAACTTGGTCACCACCTTAGCATCATTTGTGGGAGAGGCAACGGCTTCCACCCACTTGGTCACGTAGTCCACAACTACAAGGATGAAGAGATTGGAGCAGGAGGAAGGGAAGGGTCCCATGAAGTCTATGCCCCACAAGTCAAATGGTTAACCTCTAGCATCACATTAAGAGGCATTTCGTGTTTTCGGGAGATGTTGCCCATCATTTGACAGCGGTCACAGGAAGCAACAAAGTCATGGCAATCTTTGTGTAAGGTTTTCCAGAAGAAACCTACTTTTGAACTTTTGCTGCGGTCCTTGCCGGCCCATGATGCCCTCCCACTTCAAGAGAGTGGCAATGGGTGAGAATGTCTTGCACTTCACTCAGGGCATACATCTCCATCACCCCATCAGCACAAGTCTTGAAGAGGTAGGATCATCCCAGAAGTAGTGCTTCGAGTCAGCGAAGAATTTCTTCCTCTGCTGGTAAGTTAAGTTATGGGGCACTACTCCTCTTGGCAAGTAGTTTGCAAGATTAACATACCAAGGATCATCAGCTGCCTTGATCACAAAACAGTCTCATCCGGAAAGAACTCGTTTATAGGCACACCTTCATCAGGCACTTCCATGCGGGAGGTGGTCGGCCACACATTTTGCACACCCGCTTTGTCTCTGATTTCGATCGCAAACTCTTGTAGCAACAAAATCCATCTCAACAACCTTGGTTTGGCATCCTCTTTGGTAAACAAATATTTCAAGGATGAGTGGTCCGTATGCACACTCACCTTACTTCCCAAGAGGTAAGAGCGGAACTTATCTAATGCAAAGACAACCGCTAGAAGCTCCTTCTCGGTTGTGGCATAGTTTTTCTGAGCATCATTGAGTGTCTTGCTCGCATAGTAGATAGTTCTCAGAATCTTCTCCCTTTTTTGGCATAGGGCTGCCCCCACTGCATAGTCGCTTGCATCACACATTATCTCAAAAGGGAGGCTCCAATCTGGTGACACAACTATCGAGGCTGAGATAAGGCACTCCTTGAGAGTGTTGAAGGACTTCAGACATTCTTCAGTGAATTCAAATTTTGCATCTTTGGCTAAGAGATCACACAGAGGTTTAGAGATTTTGGAGAAGTCCTTGATGAACCTTCTGTAGAACCCGACACGGCCAAGAAAACTTCTAATGTCTTTAACCGAGGTGGGTGGTGGTAGCTTCTTGATGACTTCGACCTTGTCCCGGTCAACTTCAATCCCATTGGAGGAGATCTTGTGCCCGAGGATCCCTTCTCTCCCACTATGGAATTTTCCTAATTGAGTACTAGATTGGTTTCCTTCATCGGGAGAGAATGGCGTCCAAGTTCTCTAGGCAAGAGTCGAAGTTGAGCCCAAAGACTGAGAAATCGTCCATGAAAACTTCCATGCTTTTTTCAATAAAGTTGGAGAAGATGGCCATCATACAGCGTTGGAACGTTGCGGGAGCATTGCATAATCCGAAGGCATTCTTCTATATGTGAATGTTCCATAAGGGCATGTGAATGTGGTCTTCTCTTGATCTTCCGGGGCTATGGGATTTGGAAGTACCCCGAGTAGCCATCAAGAAAGCAATAAAAGTCTTGCCCGACTAGCCTCTCTAGCATTTGGTCGATGAAGGGCAAGGGAAGTGATCTTTCCTTGTAGCCGTGTTCAACTTCCGGTAGTCGATGCACACTCTCCAACTTGTTGTTCTTTGGGGAATCAACTCACCCTTTTCATTCGACACCACCATGATTCCTCCTTTCTTTGGTACCACCTGGGTCGGGCTCACCCATTGACTATCGGATATGGGGTAGATGATCCCGGAGTCGAGTAGCTTTAGGACCTCCTTTTTAACTACCTCCTTCATCGGGTTGAGCCGCCGTTGAGGTTGAACGAGTGGCTTGTAGTTATCCTCCATGAAGATTCGATGAGTACAGAAATGGGGATTGATACCCTTTATATCGGAGATTGACCAACCAATTGCCCCCTTGTGGTTTCGAAGCACCTTCAACAAATGTCCTCTTGTGCACCTGTGAGGGAGGAGGAGATAATGACAGGTAGATCACAAGGTTCAGTCAGATAAACATATTTTAAATGAGAAGGTAGAAGTTTCATCTCCACGGTGGGAGGCTTCTCGACCGAAGGAGGTATTCTTTGCTCGCTTCTCTCCAGTGGTTCCGGTGGTGGGTAGTGCGTTCTGAAGTATCTTGGAGCTCTATCCAAAGCGGCTACCATTTCATTCACCTCCGAATCCATTTCCTGCTCATCATCAGACTCAAGCAAAGCAAAACTCAAAGCATTATAATTAGAGTGAGGGGGAGGATTATTTTGTAAAATGGAGTCAACAACATCTGTTGTAAAAATAGCTTCCGCATACGCGGGTCTTTTCACTATCTTAGACATGTAAACTCAAGCTTTTCATCATGAAGACGCAAAATAATTTTCCCTTTTTCCACATCTATCAAGGTCCTAGCAGTTCTTAAAAATGGACGGCCCAAGATCAAAGGGACCTTGACATCTTCTTCCATATCAATCACTATGAAATCAGCGGGGAAAACAAAGGTTCCCACAGTCACTACCAAATCCTCAACTTTTCCTTTCGGAAACACTAGAGACCTGTCAGCAAGTTGCAATTGCACAGTTGTAGGTGTGCACTCACCAATCCCAAGTTTATTAAAAATTGAAAGTGGCATGAGATTTTTACTAGCTCCTAAATCACATAGACCACTACCGCAATTAAAATCACCAATAGAACAAGGGATGATAGACAAACCAGGGTCTCCAAGCTTTGGAGGAGGGTGCCTTAGTAGGACCGCTGAAATTTCTTGAGTGAGATGCACCGTTTCAGATTCTAGCAAAGATCTCTTATTTGTGAGAATGTCTTTCATGAACTTTGCATAGATGGGCATCTGTTTCAAAGCATCAGCAAAAGAAATGTTAATTGTCAATTTCTTGAAAATACTTAAAAACTTCCCAAATTGCTCATCTAAATTCTTTTCTTTGAGCCTATTCGGGAAAGGAAGTGGAGGGAGATGTTTAGCAAGAGTGGAAGAGATAGGTAATTCAGGAGAATTCTTCTCCTTGGAAATATTTTTCTATGGAGATTGAACTTCCTCAAGTATCTCTCGGTCTTCCTCTTGATTTTCTTGATTTTGCTTCTCTTGGTCATCAACTTCATCTTGGGGAGAGAGTTCTTCTAGGAGCCTACCGCTTCTCAAAGTAACCGCCTTAGCTTGTTCTCTTGGGTTAGGCTTTGGTTGACTTAGGAGGGTGTCAGGCTGTCTCTGAGCAAGTTGTTCTGAGATTTGATCAACTTGAGTTTTAAGGCTCTGATTAAATGTCATCTGGTTGGCATTGAAGGCCTCCTGCTCGGTGAACTTAGTTTGGGCGGTAGTCATGAAGTTCATCGTCAATTTTACATGTTTTGCATCATGGATTCCATTCTAGCCAAGTTACCATCAGAAGAGCAGGAGGAGGAGGATGGTTGCTGTTGTTGTTGTGGTTTGAATCCCGGCGGGCCACCTTGAGGTCTATACCCCATTTGAGAATTGTTTGCTTGGTGTGGCCCTTGAGGTTTATAACCCATCGAGTTGTTGGAAATATTACTCGGTCCTCCTTGGGTGGAATCGTTGTTCCTCCATGAGAAATTAGGATGATTTCTCCATGGGGCATTGCTGTTGTTATAGTTGTAGCCAGGGCGGTTGCTAACACAGTTAACATCTTCTTGTTCCTCGATGTAACTTCTTCCTTCACAAAAATGGGTCTCATGGGGACCCGCACATATAGCACACCCCTCTGTGGATGAAGTGGAAGATGATGAAGCTACAGATTTTGCATTCTCTTTTTGGGATGCAGCAAGCTTCTCCACCATCTTTGTGAGTGAGGATATTTGTGCGGAAAGATGATCAGATGGTTCGACATGAAGTAGACCGGCCGCTCTTGGAGTTCTTCCCTTATTTCTAGCCCATTGCCTCATGTTGCTAGTCATTGTCTCAAGGAGTTCCATTCCTTCTTGAGGGGACTTGGTCATGAAGCTACCTCCTGCGGATGAATTCACAAGCAAACGGTTCCTATCGTCAAGCCTATTAAAGAAAGATAGGCATAACGATTGGTCATCCAACCCATGGTGGGAGCAATTCATTAACATCTCCTTGAACCGGTCCCATGCATCGTACAAGGTTTCTCCGGGCTCTTGGTAGAATGTATTAATCTCTCAATTAGTTGCCTCGTCCTACTAGTCGGGTAGTATTTGGCAAGGAACTTTTGAGCCATTTGTGCCCATGTTTGGATCGATTGGGGCGGTAAACTTCTAAACCATCTCGATGCGGAGTCGATAAGGAGTGGGGGAACAACTGCAACCGGATTCTCTCCTTTACCGTACCGGCTTTCCCGAAGGAATTGCAAAAGTCGAGAAAAGACTTAGGTGGTTCGGAGCGTCATCTGGATTTGCTCCACTGAACTTTCCTAAGTCCCGGACTGCGGTAATGAAATGAGTCTCGAAAACCCATTGTCTCGCTTCCTCCGGTGTCAATACTGGGAGGAGTACTATAGCCGAAGGCCTCCCTTCGGTATCCGGCTGGTGGTAATCAGAGGGCTCGGTGTTGCTGCTGCCCATTATTCTCAATTTCTGGTTGATCTCCATCCGTCATGTTTAAATCTCTTATGTGTCTTCTCAGAGTGCGCTCAAGTTCGGATCTCGGACTAGCAAGTGGGGAGATACTAGACCGAGTGTTTGGCATACACAGAGGAAACACAAGGCACCTAATCAATCACAAGAAAAACCAGCACTACAACTTAGCAATAGAAAATATAAACAAGGATAGGATAAAACAACAAAAAGGAAAACACAATCAAAGAAAACAAAACACTAAACTTTAAACAAAAGCAAAAACTAAAAATACCGAAACTAGGGCAATAGCGCCAAAAACTTGTTGTGCAAAAACTATATAACAAGGTATATAAATAAATGCAAGGAATAGGCAAGTGCACCTAATCGGTGTAGTACAACAAGTGTCGTATCCACAAGGAAATTGGTCCTCACTTCCTAGTCTCGGTACTTAGTAATTGAAATGAAAACAGTAAACTGGGGTTTACCGGCGGCAAGCTTGATTGTGTTGGTTGAGTAATTGCAAGAACAACAAATAAACTAAAGGTGATAGTTTAATGGATTGGATGGAGAAGTACTTTGGGAATTTGGCAATCACCCAAACTACCTAGATATGCTAGCAACTCTTCTTATGCCATAGTTGTCTTTTAGAACAATGATAATAACCCTCTAAACCAAAGATGAGTTAATTCTTACTTAGTTAATTTTAGCCTTCAAAATCAATTAGGACTAAACTCACTAAGTAGCATTAAGCAAGTTCTAGAACAAAGCCCCAAATTATACTCACTAACCCTAGGAGCATAAATCAAGAGTTCTCTCTCAATTTGGTCACAAACCCTAACTCAAAACCAATTTGTAGATAGAGTTCACCACAAATGCACTCAAGAGATAAATTTGAGAACATTGAATGATAATTAAGAGAGAAACAACTATATTAAGGCATAATCAAGATTCACAAGCACATTCTAGGGTTTGGGTTCAAAGACCCATCCCAAAGCACAATAGAGTACTACTCAAGCATAGAGGAAATAAAAACTAGAAAAGAGTAAGAAGAAGCCATTGTTGGAGCTTGGAAGCTTTAGAGAAGGTGAGTTCTTCCTTCTTCTCTTCTTCCTCTTCTTTCTCCTCTATTTTCCCTTCTCTTTCTCTTGTTTCAGGCTGGAGTCGTGTGTGTTTGATGATGAGATAAGAGTCCCCAAAATCAGCTTTTAAAAACGCAGATCTAGGCAAATTTTCCGTCCGACCGACCCAGACTGGGTCGGTCCCGTGGGTCGGTCGGTCTCCGAAGAAGAAGGCACGTGAGTCATTTTAAGTATGACCGACCCACGTCCGACCCAGGCTTATGGGTCGGTCGATTCCAGTAGCTTGGTCATCCGGAAAAACCAATCCGACCGACCCAGAGTGGGTCGGTCCTGTGGGTCGGTCCTGCTCCAGAGATTTGCTCTTACTGGCGCTGGGCCCAGAATCTTCATTGTGGCTCGGAATTGCTCCCCGTTTGCGGCGTTGGAAAGCTTGAGAGATGAGGAATCTGTTGATGCATGCCACTAGCTCAAAGAGAACCCAAAAGTATGCTCAAAATGAGCTTTTACCTATCAAGAGATCAAACTCTATAAGTTCACTATTAATCACTAAAACACTTTATTAAGTGGTGAAACAAGTTATGCATCCAATAGAATAAAGGTGAATGAAGCTCTTATAATAGCATTATTTCACCACTTATCATTATCTTATTCTTATCTCACATGTAAAGTTTCATACCGACTCTTACCACACATATTCCTTAAGTCTCTTTAATTCTTTTCACTAATTCTCTTAACTTGTACTCACACCAGAGTCAACAAGATAGGTACTTAATATGTATGGTATTCGCATCTTCTGTGCGCAGTGACCATAACTAATCTCAAAATGTTTTGTAAAACAAATTCTCATGTTCTTTTGTGCTATGCACACGTAGCTTAAGTACTTAGTTCACAAACATACGTTAAGCCATTTTTCACTCTACCCCCCTTAAAATGGATTACGCCCACGTAATCAACATTATATCATCCTTGAACATAGGTTCAAGATGTCTAATTCCCACTAAGCATTCCAGCTTCCATGTTAACTATCTCACCTTATGATCCGATCCGAGGGTCTTAACCGTGTTAATGGCTTAGTCTCTGTATCTAGGATTCTTATCGGTATTTATACCAGTCTCTCTAATGTGTTCGAGTTTAGCCTCAAAGGTTCTATAGCATTCGGTCGATAAGTCATATATTTATCCAACTGGAGATGTGTGGTACATCTTTCCTTTCCCGTTCATTAGATATATGAAACTTCCAAGGTACCGGTCTGCTAGCTTCCTGCGCGACTCTGATAGCCTTAGGCTTAGTTTGCCTTTCTTATCCTTATAGTATTGTATATCCTTCTCCTGCATGCTTATAATTTAGTACTAAAGGCCTCTTAATGGACGCGTGTTATCTTTATATATACACGGCCTTGATGAGTTATAGCTTGTCTATCCATTCTCTCTAAAGATCTAACGTTCATACTCTTAGCGTTCTCTAAAGTATCTACATCGTTATTTCCAACTGACCTTTGGTCTGAGGGTGATTCTTAATCTGAAACTACTGTTTAGTGCTTATTGCGCTTTACAGTTTTATCTTTAATTTCTTAAGACATGTCCTATGTCTGCACTTAATAATCCGTGCTCTTCGCACTTCATAATTCTTAATCATTTTCCTGTCAGAAATGAGTTCTCTGATTCATTTGTGTCATTGGTTCACTTGGGTTCCTTCTCTTCAACTGTTTGTGGTAGTAGCTGCTCTTGTCTGATATTGCGTCATTGACCGTGGTATGGAGTCGACTACTTCCTGTGTTCCTTACACCACTCGTTTACATGCATGGGGTACCATACTGATACATTACTACTTACCTGACTAACTCATAAATGAGTCTGTCAGGCCTACAAGCCCCTGTGGGGTGCAGTCGTCCCACATCTCGTTTTAGTATACTCGTAGTGTACGTCACACGTTTAGCTATTGCTAACTATGAAGTATTCCGTTGTCGATCTCCTCCTCATCGTTCCATGATAACACTTATTGTTCTTCTTGAACTTAATCAAGGGAAATCCATTTACTGTGTTCTTGGGTAAGGTATGCTCTAGCTCCTTTCTGTATTCCGTACTGACTCGATCTCTTAGTAACTGAGGTCTCTTTCCATAGAGTCTCTTATCTTGTTTCTCATATTTTGATCTACTAGGAATGCGCTTCCAGTTCCTTAAGGAATGGGCACTGTGCTTCCTAAGAAATCTTACCTCGCATGGCCTAGACTACCGGCGTCAATGCATAGTTCGTCTTTCATCTTATTTCCTTACTCATATTGGTTTCAGCTCATAAATCTAATTGCCTCAGTGTCAATATTTGACGGCTTATACATAATGGTCGCTTTACTGTGCACCATGACTTAATCCACTTATATAGGTATTGTCCTTATGACCTATGCTACCGTGGTAGTTGGCCTTTACTATGTTGCCCATTGATGGTGCAACTACTTACTCATTTATTCTAACATCTTATCTTATATTCAATCCCTTCTTGGTGTAAACACATTGTGAGCTCTCTAATTCCGGGTGTATGGCGGTTGTCGTACCATGTTATAATATTGTTATCTCTTAATATGAAGGTGTTTTGCTTCAATCTCGGGTTCGCAAGTAGGTCAATCTCTCTCACATTCTTCCATCCTTTACGATGTTATTTACCAAGTAATTTACTGGCTATAGAAGAATCTATCTATCGAGTCACAAGCTCTCCTGAGGGTTGGTCACTTGACGTGCCATATTGTGCACTCACAATGTTTATCTCTACGATTACTGATTCCTAAATCCTGGGTGTTGGATATGAGGTCTGTCTATGCAGCCTTCCTTATTATTCACGTGTATCTGGTATGTTCCAAGGAAATCTCAAGATTTACAGGTTCCATTCTCTAACAAAAGGTATTCTATCTCTAATAAGTGAAATCCCTTTTTGAGGGGTTTATTCCCACTCATGGCCTCACCACCAAGAGAGGTATCCCCACCCTAAAAGGAATGGTTTGTTCTCCGCCCCTGTCAATAGTATTATCTCAATATTCTCATTGGTGCCCTTTCTTGGTAATTCTTCCACAATCTAAGTTATAGGCTTTGTAACCGTTCAAATCTACGAATTGTAGCTCGTTCATGGCTTAAACAAGCCCTCTTATACCTTCCTGCGCCTCGAGCTCTGATGTGGTTAACATTCTTGGCTCGTAGGCTCTTAGTGTTTATTTTTCTTTAGTGTGAGTCGGTGCTCGGTTCACTGCTTGTATTCTTACTTATTTGTAGGTTTTCCTTATAAGCTTTTGGCTCTCTGAACTCAGTCCACTGCTAGGTTACATTTTAAATGTAGTACCGGGTTTCATGGTAAGTTACTGCATCCTGCTTCCCACTATGGAAGTTCTTTCAGGTGATCTGGCGTTAACCAGTGTCTGTGACAATTCTGTCGTTTTAATAGACTATGTCTTTTAGCAATCAAGGTTAGGTTCGTATTAGGCGTCTGCCTTACGGTGTCTAAGTTGGATATCATCTTGTCATCTTATGCTTCCATCTCAACGCTTTGTTCAACATTTGTTGACTACGCCACCCGTTAATGATTAATCATACTTGGGTGTAAACGAGTTAGCAGCAATGCTAACTGTCATTCATGAGTTTGTTCTGCTCGGCTACGCCACTCCGTGGTGTAGTCCTCTGAGCTTCCCTCTGTCGGGATTGTATGTCTTTAATCCTTAGTGGGTTATAGCTTAAGTTCATTTCCTCTATCCCTGTTTCTAGGGTTTACTAACATCTTCAATGAAGAATGTTTGTCACTGGTATTTCTAATGGTCATCCTGGGAGTTTTATCCCGTTCTTGTTGAAAGACGTTGTGTCAACAGTCTCCATTGTATCTCGTAATGCACTACTTAGGTAGGTTACTTCTTATGTAGTGTTCTGCTTGTATTGTTGAGCAGTCTCTTCGGTTCTACTCGTCGAGGTTCGGGATTGGTGTGGGATTGGTATACTTACCTGTTGTGTCGGTCGCTCGTCGTTGAAGTAGGTTTTACCGTTGCTGATGTTTGCATCATTTAGTATTCTGACCAAGTCCAGCTCCCTGCTGACTGGTGTGTCGACTTAGTTCATTATGGTCAGGCCGCCAGGCCTTTCCAAGGTCTCATTTTCTGGTCCTTAGGGATTTGCCATCCGGTACTATTAAGCATTATAGTTGTAGCATTCTATTATGTTGCCATTATGGCTTCCCGTATAGCTTTATCGTGGAAGCACTTGCTATGGCAAGTGCGCCATGCAGGATGGGCTATCGGTACTGTGTACGTCGGTAGTGGTACTTCCTCCTAATCTCCATGTAATTGGTAGTCCTCGGGACTCCTTAGATGTTCTTTCGTTTTGGATAACTGACCATTCGGCAGTTTTCTGTTTGTTTGACAGTACTGTCACTTATCAGGGCATTCCTCTTTCCGAGGGAACCCCTTGTTATTTACTTATGCCTTAATCCTTGCTCCCGTTTCCACGCATTTGTCATGGTTACTAAGTATTGATTCTCCTTTAGGCACTACATCGTAGTCCTATCCCGGTATATAGCTTGCATGCGTATTCATGGTCGTCTGCGCCATGTCGGTCAGGTTTTGTAACCTTTCTAATTGTATGGGGTTCGGAGTCCCCGTTTCATAATGGACTTTCCAGTAGTCTTAATTCTCATATTATGTATCATCCCACTGCTATGCTCTTTCAGACCGTTGTCCGGTACTCATGTCGCTCCTCCCTTCCTTTCCTAATTGCACTAGTGGTGCTTTACTTATCATTGGTATGGCGGAGTGTCTCGACTGCGTAGCATGTCGACCCATGTTGTCGGTAATTACCGTTCTCTTATTGGTAGAATTCCGCTGGCAGCGCCTGTTCCACTATCGCGCTCCAATTAAAACCTCCAAGTTTTCATAAATTGTTGTATAACGATGTGTTTCTCGTACTGTTTAACGTTAACTAACTGCCAGATCGGGTTTCCCCGAGTAAGAGAATGCTTTCTTCTCTCTAGTGTTTGTTCCTCGTATTCAAAGTTAGGGAAGTGGAGGGCGGGTTTAGGTACTATGGATATCCGGTAAGCACCGGGAAATCCTAACTAACGCACCTCTCGCTCTATCTCTCAACCCTTAACCCATAACTCAGATTCTAACTCGGTATCCTCCTAAGTTCGGTAATGCCTATCATTAGAGCGTACTTACGCTCTGATACCACTTTTTGTAACACCCCGTCTTAATCCAATCATGGTTATCGCAAACTTAACAACATAAATACAAACGTCGCAGCGGAATTTAACCAACACTAGGACCTTGCCACGGTCTGAATAACGGAATATACCGAACTTTAAGTATTTACAACCACTAATCCAAAATATACATACCAACCGAGTTTATAAGTATCTCAAATACCAACATATCCTCCACAAGTCTTATATTAGCAGACGGGTGCGCAGGCGCAACCCGTACTCAAAATAAACCCGACCTAAGTCTAACCACCCCCGCTCTCAAGGTGAGTTTTAATAGGGCACTTACCTGCAAAATGTAAACAGCAGCCCCCGAGGGGGTCAGCACCTTTGCTGGTACGATTCTCTTATGGCCCCCAAGCTAATGGGGCTACGACGACTAATTTTCGATAGCATGGAGTTGATTAGATACACATCATAATAAGAAGTGCAATAAAACAAGAAGCCACATATGAACAAATATAGCTCACACACAATGAACGACTGGACAACGTTCCCTTAGTAAGTGAGTTAATCATTTAACTCCTCAAGTTATGATTCCTCTTAATCTCAATCCATCCTTATCTTGCCTCAATCTTAATCCTTATCTCATCCTCAGTATACAAACCGTTCTTTAATTAGAAATGGTTGTATCTTAACTCAATGTTTATTTTTGTCGGGTCAAAAGCAACCCTAGCCAATGAGCTATTAACTCCATTGGTTGAATAAACAACTTATCTTGATCTTAGGATTTAGGTGATCCTACCGCACCATCTTAATCTACCTTCCACCTTGAACTGTAATCTAAGGTGGCCGAGTCGACATTCGACTCTAGGCAACAAGTCCGAAGACAAGTCCTTAAGCGGAAGTCGGATCTGATTCAGATACTGACCCCCTTTCCTTAACATGCATGACCGGAGTCAGTCCCGGATTCCTCACTCCCCTTAAGTTCCAGTTAGTGAAAATCTTATAAACCAAGTGTTAGTTAAACCTTCACGGGTATTAACCAACTGCTATAGAAGTATAATTCCTCATCTCATTCCAATGTGTACTAAACTTAGTTAGTAACTAATCTCAAGTCACGTGTGCTAGTGTAAAGGAAACACACACACAAAAGTGCAATAAAACCGGTTGCATGCTTTATCTTGTTTAGTCGGCACACATAAACAAATAGCACACAAGCTGAGGGACACCTCGTTAGCAAGCAGGTCACAAGAAAACCATACCGTACACCGTCGGTTGTTCGGTTGCTTACTCTCTTCCGGAGTCCAAATACTCAAGTCCTAAAACATTTATTCAATTTAGGTTGTTAATTACTTTCAATCAACCTAACTTACTTAGCCACTAACAATCTGCATCTAACAACCACTAAGTTCTTATAAACTTAACCTTAGACACTTAAAACCATTTTACTTAACTTGATCTCTTAAGTCCTTATATGGTTATCTTTCTAATCATCATCACTCTTCTAATGGTGGACCACTAAGTCATTGTAATTTAAACTTAATCATATAAGTTAATCACTTCTCATTATACCTCATACTTGTTCACACCTCTAATGACCATAAAATTCCTCAAACAACTCTTAACAACCTTATAATAGCATTACCCAACAAGCCCCCTTCATTTACCACCTAAAAAGCACATTTTCTTTGTAAAATCGCCTAGTCCGGGACATGGTCCAGACCTAAGGTCCCGGACCAATGTCTGTTGTTACTCTCGGCCAGTTTTTAGCTATGGTCCGGACTTTGTACTTACCCTAGGTCCCGGACCAGTACTGGGGGTGATTTTCGGCAGGTTTTTAGTGCTGGTGCGGGACTTTATCCAAGGACCAAGTCCCGGACCATACATTAAACTGTTAAATTTTACAGTTTTGAACATCATTCCACACTTGTTATTTTGTCCAATCTTCTTTTAATCTTTCCCCATGTATTCACACATGTTCTAACACCATTTTAGCACTTAAAATCCTCCTAACTCATGGATCAACTCACCTCCAAATTCCTTGATCATTTACTCAAGTTCTTACTAAATTCATAACACTTATAACTTAATTCCTTACACTTCCAACATGTAAATTTTGCCTAAGACTTGAACTAACCAAAGTGTTTCCTTTCAACCAATATAACTACTCCTCAAACATCATTATTCACCCATCTTTCCTTTGCTAAACTTCCCAAGGTTATCTTGCATCTACATGCACAATTTTCTCTCCTTTCCATTTGTTACTCATCACTCCTAAACTTGAACATGCCTATACATTTCTTTCCATCCTCTTAAAACCTTAACATTGTTCTTCATTTACCTTGACCATGCTACACCCTCCTTAGACGTTTCCATCTCCTGTACTCAATTTACTCATTCTCATGATCATACACTCTTATACATTCCTAGTCATCCCCTTGACAACTTACTACATTTTCTTATAGTTTTTCACCTCCATCACCCAAGTCCACTCATTACCACCCAAACTATAACCTTATTAACCCACTACTAGCATCTTCACCACTTACACAAGCTACCCAAAAATTCTCATTGTTATATTCTCTAGTTCATACCTAAATCATCTTAAAACACTATACATCATTTCCTCCAGATTTTTGCACAAGTCTTAATATTCCTCATACCATGATTTTGGTGTGTTTAATACACCCACCTAACCTCTAATTCCTCCTAGACAACTCTAGGTCATTCTAATCCTCAAGAACACCTTTGTTAACTCATTTCCACTGAAATTCCATTTAATGATTCCTAGTAAATCCTTGGTCACTTTATTTCACAACAACCACTTAAACACTTTATTTTCTACTCAAATTTCTCCATAGCTCCTCTAGTATATTAGCATGCCCATATGCTTAGTTTTTCCCCACAAATCAACACTCACATATTAAATCTATTTCTCATCATATTACTCACCCAAATCAACCCATTCATAACAAACTCAATATAGTGCAATAATCTTAAATTGCATAGCACTAAGGCTCTTAAATGACATGGCTCTTAGGCCCTTAAATGACTTAAACTTAAACACTGAATTTCCCACATGTAAAAGCTTTCAACCTACAATTACACACATCAATGCTCCCATAGCAATATAAGTGTTCTCATAACTCATCTTATACTCATCTTACTAACTCATTTCCATTGGCTCCTTAATCACAAGTTCACAAGCTTGTTCAAATACTTTTTCCTAGGTTATATAACCCATTATATAATGTAAGCTCTAAGCTACATTTGGTACTTATCTAAATACCATCCCTTAAAACCTTAAACCACCTTAAGGTAAGTAATTTACCTTGTTTTTCTCAAGTTTTTATCACTTTCATTCTTGGTTTTCTTGACTGATTTTCAGCAAGCACCTTTGTTCCCTTGCAAAATCTTCTAATCAACATTCAAATAATCTAATGAGTTCTAAGGAACATGCCTTGACTCATGGAATTTACACTTAGGTTAAAAAGAGTGCTTTAAGCCTTAAAAGTGGATGATTACCTTTGAAGTCTCAAGATAGACTTGGTAATGAATCAAGGAGGACCTCCGCTAGTCCTTGGAGACTAAAAAAAGCTAGTTCAAGGAGTAAAAACAAGACTCCATGAGAAGGTAATTTTCGGTAATGATAAAAATGGATGGAAAGTTAATTTTTCTTTAAGTTTCCTTACCTTGAATGAATGAAGAGGCAAAAGAGCTCTTCAAACTTGATTTCCCCCCTTCAATGTAGTTCCTCCATGACACAAAACTTGAGCTTTGAAGGATTTGAAAAGATAGAAATGAAGGCCTTGCTCCAACTAAGAATAATCTAAGCTTAGTTTTTGATTTGGAGCAGTATTGTATATTTGGTGAGCAAATGAAGGTGGAGGGGTATGGAGGCTGCAACTCACGGTTTTGGAGCAGGGAAGGAGAAGAAAAATCGGTGGAGAAGAAGTGAAATGAAGAAGAGAGGAGAGAGAAGAGGCTTAAAGAAGATATGTGCTTAATAAAGGTAAATAGTCTTTTTCCACTCACTTTCTCTTCTTTTCTAATTTTGCTGAAGTCTAAGGTGACTCATCACCTTAAAACCGTCCCCCCTCTCATTAACTTAGATATTTAGGTGTTGTTTGACCATTGACCACTTAAGAAAGTCATTTGACTTATTTTGGGCACTATTTGGGTACTATTCATAATTAGTGCACAAATTTGTGAAATTTTTGGTATCTCAGTGATTTAGGCTTACTAATGTGATACTAATTAGTACACATGCTTATTAAGGTGTAATCATGGGCATTTAGCCACTCAAAACCCATTTCTAAGACAATTTTTCAAAAATGTGCTTTAAAAGTCCTTAAAGCACAATTTGTGTTTAAGCTTGTTTCTGTGCTAGGTTTTCTTTGGTAACTGATTTAACATGTCCATTAGCATGTTAGTAAGGTCTTAGAATGACCTTTGGGTGCTAAGCAAAGTTACTCCAAGCTTAGAGCACATTTTTGCTTAAATTGCCCTTATGACGTTTTCTTGTGTTTTCTTTGGCTTAGATTGTCTACCAACCTTCCTAAGGCATGTTTTAGCCTTATTACATCATAAATTGATGTTTACTTATCATACTTAGGTTTTGGGTATTTCACCGAGTGAAAAAGAAACGAAGCAGCTCTAAGTCTCTTGGCTACCTTAATTCCAAAGAGGATCGTCGTTACCTCACAAACCTGGGGGACCCATGGGACCGTGTCCTTTGCAACTCCAACAATGATAATTGATCCATTCAGGTCCTTACAAATAACACCAAAGGCAGATTCTCCTTTGCCAGTACTTCCATCCATATACACCTGAACCGCCATGCTTGATGAGTCAACATCATCATTGAAGATGTGCGAACTGGTCGAACTGGCCGACATAGCTGGGTCAAGAAAGAATACACTTGGTCAAAACCATGCTCAAAGGAATGAGCTATACCATGCATCATCTGGCATTTAGTGAACAACAATTTCCAGAGGAAAGATATTCGCAGTTTCATAGAAGAATCTCTCTTTGATGAAGACAAAGTGAGGTAGCTACCACTTTTGTTCATTTTCCTATCACACCGCCACCACTCTTTCTTCTGGTAGCAATATTATATTCACATGTATGGTTCTGTACTAAAGCCATGTGCACAAATCAAGGACCAAACCCGCGATGTATGGGTATAAACAAACCCCATACCAATTACATTCTGCTACATGTGAAATGGATAGATATTACCTTAACCATTGGGCCATGATAGCTATTCACAACATATATACATACTACATGTATATATTAAAAGTTTGATACTCTAAATATAAATGAAACTTTTTGCCGAGATATGATCGAACATTGGATATGTAAAATGATAAGCCGTAGACTTATCATATTTTATGTATTAGATTTAGAAGTATATTAGTCTAAATAAGGTTATAATAGTTAATTTATATTATATTATATATAAAGCTGATTATTTGTTCAGACTTATGTTTTTATATGTTTTTTGTACAAGGAATAACTTCTGACCAAAGTGCCGGACACTTGGCCGGATTGGTGGCGCACGACATC
Organism: Limonium bicolor; assembly: GCA_023374045.1. Classification (NCBI taxonomy): domain Eukaryota; kingdom Viridiplantae; phylum Streptophyta; class Magnoliopsida; order Caryophyllales; family Plumbaginaceae; genus Limonium; species Limonium bicolor. The sequence goes on from CM041781.1 coordinate 55,359,372, forward strand.
AATATGGAGCAAAGTAAGAGGCATGCCGGATGCAATGCAGGGTATATCCTACCCAGCACAAGCAGAAGTCGCCATGGTTGACCACTCGATGGCAGTTATTTACCGTTGACAAATCAACTATTGGCGGGTATGGTGTTGGACATCCCCTGTCCGGCACATGCATCTCTTCGCTTGACAATTTTGACCGTTAACGGTTACCCACATTTAACACGTGGTGCCGGATCAAATAGATCCGACATGACTCCCAGCACAGCAAGTTTTTGAAGCCTATAAATAGGCCATGGGCATACTCATTTTGACATATTACAACACTTATATACACTCCATTCATTCTTGATTTCCGCATCACTCCACTGTTGGTGTCCAAGGAAGTTCTACGGATCCATCCACACGAAGAAGAAGAAGATCTTGTCGGGTTAAGGCTATGACCATTTCCTTCTCCTCTTGCATTCTCTTCTTGTAGTTGTGTGGATGGTGATGTAGAACTCCTTGTTAGTTTTTTGTTAGGGATGAATTCCTTCTTTGTAAACACTATGATCATTTAATATAATTTTCAAGCGTTCTTAAGATTTGGTTCTTCTTGCAAGTAAATATAGTATGCCACTCATTTTGTTTGTGCAAATTCTACTTAAGGAAGAAAAGCCGAAGAGTAGAATAGGTTAGATAAATCTTAGTGGTCTTTAATGTTTTCATCTATGATTTAGAGTTAACATAAAAGATTGAGAATTAACCCATCTTCCTCACTATCTTGTTCATTTCGTGGCATGATATATGCTCGATTTGATAATGGGTAGTGAGTTTCTTGTTATCAGATCCGAAGCAGGAAAGTGGTATTTACAATTTGAACGTGCCGGGTGCACTGCCGGATGTTTAGTGTCTGGCACATTCAAAGTCTTTAAATGTGCCGTGCATCTGGTGTCCGACAGGACATCCGGCGCATTCATTTGTTTGGTTAAATTCGAGTCTTGAAGTTTCATTGTATGATCATATTGTTACTTGGTTGATGTAATCCCGAATCTAGGACAAACCTTTATTTAGTTAGGATTTTTAGTTAAATTGTTATTTACATTTCCCCCTTATTTTAGAATAGGTTATTACCGAGGATTAGGACTGATTTTTTATTAAGTCCCTTGGGTTCGATACTCTTGGTCATAATTTGCTTACGCTATATTCCGACCAGGATTTTTACTACCCGTATAGAGTTGTAGGGTTAGTTTATATTTCTTTCATTCTTTTATTCTTTTTATTCTTTTTGTACATCTTTTACCCCTTACAAATTCCCTTTTAGCAAAATGGCTCCGTTGCCGAGGACTTGGAATTAGTCCAAGTCCTAAAATCGATAAAACGCCCTATTCTTTATTCTTTGATTTAATTTGTCCATTGTTTTTACAGAGTTGAATGTGCTGTGCACACTGCTAGATACAATATGTCCGGCATTCGGCGGAAGTCCGACGCCGGACAGGATACACCCGACACACAATCTGGCACATTCAATTTCAACTCACATTTTTATTTTTTTCTTCAAAGTATTAGAGTCGTATGTAAATAGTCTTTACTATTACACCATTCATTTTATTTCTCCCTTCTCTTATTCTTTATTCATTTATTTTCCTTTCGAGTTTGAACAGGCCGGGCATGATGCCGGGTAAGAACAATCCGACACTATTGGAGGAAGTCCAATGTCGGGCGCTGCCCGTCCAGCTATATGCCCGGCACATTCAAATTAATTCTTTATTTCTCACATGGGTTATTCTTCGTTCGTGTATAAATTAGTTCATTTATTAGTAGTATGCCGTGCCTAATGCCAGGTATGACACAGCCGTCATTGTCGAAGGAAGTCTGACGCCGGACATGCTACACCCGGCATGACCAAATTCTGTTTTCTTTTAATTTTCGTAAAAATTACATAATTGTCTTATTCTTTATTTGTACAAAATATTATAACGTTTTGTTTTGCTCCTCCTGAAGTTATCTTTGGTGAATGCTCCTCCGGTCAAATAGTCTTCCTCAAGATTTATCCAACTTTGATCCCGAGATCGAGAGGACCTTTCTTCGTTCTTTGAGGCAATAAAGAAACCAACAGAAACACCCCCTGCACAAATGGCAACTCCAACCGTCCGCGACATCAATAGACCTTCCAACCAAGGCCAAAAACCAGCTATCAACCTCCCTCTCCTCGCATAAAACGAGTACGATGAATGGCAAAAACTTAAGCCATATCCTCAGATTCGCTGTGTCAAGGAGTTGGGTATGTTCGATGGGTCGAATACGGGCGACGCCTTGCTTCACATAACAAAATTTTTCAACACACAAATAGTCTAACTTCCTCAAACAATGTCCTTCAATATGCCAGACTTTCCCTCTTCCCCTATAGTCTTACAGGGGCCCCAACAAATAGTACCATAGTCTGACCCCAAGTACCATTTCCACTTGGGAGGACATGGCAACCAAATTCTATGACAAGTTCCTGCCACCAAGTCGCACCCTGAAGATGATCGCCTAAATCTACAACTTCAGGCAACCAAGCTTGGAGAACATCTGTGAGACTTGGGATAGATTCAAAGGGTTGCTCCGAACATGTCCTCACCCTAGCCTCACCATGGAACAACTCACCCAGTTGTTCTACAAAGGATTGATCAACTAATGTAAAACTATGATCCTATCGTCCCATGGTGCTGACATACTGAAGAAGCCAGAAGATAATTCCTTAGTGGGATTGAATCTCTTTGCGAAGAGATTCGAGATTGGGCCACAGGTGGATCCAGGGGTGGTACCGCAGGCTTATATCAAGTGGGCGAGGGAGACGCCAAATTTGACAAATTAATGCAAAGTCATGAGCCGCTGTTGGAGAGCAATGCTCAAACGTCACGAAGGTTTGTGCTCTGCAAAAGGTTGTGGAGAAAATGGCAATGAATAATCTTCCTCAATAGGCGAAAGTGGTTACTGCACGATCACTCGCCCAGAACCCTGAATTACAAGATTTTACATCGCTTGAGGAAGCGAACTACGTGAGCAACAATGCTGGGTTCAGGCAGCCTTGGCAGCAGGGGAACCAACCCCCTCAAAATTTCCAAAATCAAGCCGGCTACCAGGGAGGTCAGAGGCAATACATGCAGACTCCTTACGGAGGAGTCCCTTCAAACCTACCATCCCAACCTGCATCTTCATCAGAGGCCGAGATGGCTGAATTACGCAATATGATGTCGACCCTGATGAACAAAACCCAGGATGCTCACAACGAGATCTCGACTATTCACAAGGAGCATAAATCGATGCAGTTGAAAATGCAACAAATTCTGGCACAACCTAGACAAGCTGATCAACTCCCGTCTCAAACGCAAGTCAATCCGAGGGAGCATGCAAAATCAGTCTCCATCGAGATCTCTGATCACTCTGCCAAGTAGCCAAAGGCTAAGTGTAGGGCGGGCCCTCTCACACTTATGTTCTTCATTCACCATAGGGGAGTCCTTCCTTTCTTAATCTTCTTTTAAATTTTCTTTAAATTATTCTTCAAATTATTTATTAATTTATTTTTATTATTTTTGAACATTGGGGACAGTGTTCCTGCCTAGTGTAGGGCAGGGGTCCCCCTTCAAAAAATTTATTATTTTTATTCTTCACAATTATAATTTTATTTATATCAAAATTATTATTATTATTATTTATATTTATATGTACATATATATTTATAAAAAAATAGAATTAGTATTGTATATATTAAATATGTTTGGTTGAAATCTTATCAATGTTTTACTCAGCTTTTTGTGTGTCTTTGATCAAAGTATGATTAGGATGAATAAATGCTTGTTCTCTCAAGAGGTAAGCTTTCTAATGACTTGTAGATTGCTGTTTTTAACTTCTTGATTCTTTTTAACATGAGTATATGACCTTACTCCTATTTTTATCTCTGATTACTTCTGGGTAATTTGTTTACTTCCTTTTTCGAAATGGTGAAAAATCTTTTGGGTGAAAATCTTAAAAAGGGTTTTATCGAAAAAAGAGAAGAAGAAAAAAAATTCTTCTTCCAAAAGGGAACCATTATTCCTTGAGGTTGCAACAATAGCCTTACAATAAAAGCAACAAACGAGAGTTTTTCCTTTTGTTTTTCTCCTAAATTCCTCGTTCTTCACAAAATAAAAAATGGTTAGATTTAGAAACCCTTGAAAAATAGGGCTGAACCATAAAAACTGTTATGAGGGTCTAGGCCACATTCAGAAACCCTTGAAAAATAAGGCTGAATGGTGGAAACGGGAAAAAGGAGAGACTACAAATCCCTTATGCAAAATAGCCCAAAGGTTTTTGATCGGTTTTGAAATTCTTTATTTTTATACCCATTAGTATGTTTTTGATAGAATAAGGAAGATTAAGTGATGCTTGTGAATTAGAGTCAGATAGTTGGAAATGATCATCTAATTGTCATTCTAGAGATTATCTGTTTTGTGCATAAGCAATTACTCCTTTCTAATTTAGTTTTGCTTGAGGACTAGCAAAAGGTAAGTGTAGGGCCTTGATAAGCCGCAGACTTATCATATTTTATGTATTAGATTTAGAAGTATATTAGTCTAAATAAGGTTTTAATAGTTAATATTTATATTATATTAATATAAAGCTGATTATTTGTTCAGACTAATGTTTTTATATGTTTTTTGTACAAGGAATAACTTCTGACCAAAGTGCCGGACACTAGGCCGGATTGGTGGCGCACGACATCAATATGGAGCAAAGTAGGAGGCATGCCGGATGCAATGCCGGGTATATCCTACCCGGCACAAGCAGAAGTCGCCACGGTTGACCACTCGATGGCAATTATTTACCGTTGACAAACCAACTATTGCCGGGTATAGTGCCGGACATCCCCTGTCCGGCACATGCATCTCTTCGCTTGGCAGTTTTGATCGTTAACGGTTACACACATTTAACCCGTGGTGCCGGATCAAATAGACCCGGCATGACTCCCGTCACAGCAAGTTTTTGAAGCCTATAAATTGGCCGTGGGCATACTCATTTTGACACATTACAACACTTATATACACACCATTCGTTCTTGATTTCCGCATCACTCCACTGTTGGTGTCCAAGGAAGTTCTACGGATCCATCCACATGAAGAAGAAGAAGATCTTGTCGGGTTAAGGCTATGACCATTTCCTTCTCCTCTTGCATTCTCTTCTTGTAGTTGTGTGGATGGTGATGTAGAACTCCTTGTTAGTTTTTGGTTAGGGATGAATTCCTTCTTTGTAAACACTATGATCATTTAATATAATTTTCAAGCGTTCATTAAGATTTGGTTCTTCTTGCAAGTAAAATAGTAGGCCACTCATTTTCTTTGTGCAAATTTTCTACTTAAGGAAGAAAAGCCCAATAGTAGAATGGGTTAGACAAATCTTAGTGGTATTTAATATTTTCATCTATGATTTAGAGTTAACATAAAAGATTGAGAATTAACCCATCTTCCCCACTATCTTGTTCATTTCGTGGCATGATATATGCTCGATTTGGTAGTGAGTTTCTTGTTAACAGATCCGAAGCAGGAAAATGGTATTTACAATTTGAACGTGCCAGGTGCACTGCCGAATGCTTAGTGTCTGGCACATTCAAAGTCTTTGAATGTGCCGTGCATCTGGTGTCCGGCAGGACATCCGGCGCATTCATTAGTTTGGTTAAATTCGAGTCTTGAAGTTTCATTGCATGATCATATTGTTACTTGGTTGATGTAATCCCGAATCTAGGACAAACCTTTCTTTAGTTAGGATTTTTTAGTTAAATTGTTATTTACATTTCCCCCATTGTTTTAAAATAGGTTATTACCGAGGATTAGGACTGATTTTCTATTAAGTCCCTTGGGTTCGATACTCTTGGTCGTAATTTGCTTACGCTATATTCTGACCGGGATTTTTGCTACCCGTATAGAGTTATAGGGTTAGTTTATATTTCTTTCATTATTTTATTCTTTTTGTACATATTTTACCCCTTACAATTTTCATGTTACCATAATAATAAAATTGTTGTAGGCATGACTAAACCACATTGTTATTTTGATTTACATAAAATTACAACATTAATTGTGTATTGTCAAAAATAAAAATAAAAGTATATGTTGGCTTAAAATTTTATAATTAAAAGAAACATATATATATATATCATTTATAAAAACTATAAAACATTTATAAATTTTATATATAGATTTTATTTATTTTTCAAATTTA